>JAQZBX010013982.1:0-39173 GCA_029593785.1 Cabassous unicinctus | reverse complement strand
AGTTTCTGTGAATATTCTGTGAATATTCTAAACTCACTGTCATTTTTGAAAGACAATCTTGCTGGATATAAGATTTTTGGCTGGAAGTTTTTCTCTTGCAGTATATTAAATATACCACTGTCTTCTTGCCTCCATGGTTTCTGATGAGAAATCAGCACTTATTCTTATATATCCCTTATATGATATGCATTGTTTTTCTCTTGCTGCTCTCAGAATTCTTGCTTTGTCTTTGGCATTTGACATTCTGCTTAGTATGTGTCTCAGAGTTGGTCTGTTCAGATTTATCTGGATGGGAGTTCATTGTGTTTCTTGGACACAGATATCTATGTCCTACAACAGGGTTGGGAAATTTTCTACCATTATTTCTTCAAATATTCCTTCTGCCCCCTTTCCCTACTCTTCTCCTTCTGGGACACCCTTGATACACCTTGCATGTCTCTTGCTGTCATTTAGTCCCCTGAGACCTTGTTCAATTTTTTCCATTCCTTTCTTCATCTGTCCTTTTGTATGTTCACTTTCAGAGGCCATTTCTTCAAGCTCACCAATTCTTTCTTCTGCCTCCTCAAATCTACTCTTATATGATACCAGTGTATTTTTAATTTCATTTATTGTATCTTTCATTCCCATAAGATCTGCTATTTTTCTATGTATTCTTTCAAATTCTTCTTTGTGCTTATCCAATGTCTACTTAATATCCTTAATCTTTTTAGACATCTCATTGAATTTATTAAGGAGATTTGTTTGAACATCTATGATTAGTTGTCTTAACTCCTTTATGTCATCTGGAGGCCTATCTTGTTCCTTTAATTGACCCATATCTTCTGCTTCTTGGTATCTTGCAATTTTTTGTTGGTTATCTATCTGGCGTAGTAGATGTATTTATTCTGGGTGCAATTTCTCTCTTTAGTTTAGGGTTTTCTTGCCTTTTCTCCCTTGCTGGTTGTTTAGTAGGAGCTGAGGATGTAGTTGGTGCTATAAGCTGTGGAGGCTCAAGCTGTCCATATTGCCCCAGGGACCAATGAAGTCTCTCTTCCCTTTCTCCTTTGCCAGGGGTAGGGACAGAGCCACAGCCATGTGCAATAATCCAAGTCATGCAGGCTTAGACTGCAGTTGCCTAGAGAGACTGATGAAGCTTCACGCCCCTTCCTCCCCTGCCTGGGGTTGGGATGGAGCTGCAGGTGGGGGCAGCAATCTATGCCATGCAGGTCAAAAATGGCTGCAGTTGCCCCGGTAGACCTCTGACTATTCAGTCTGTACCAGCCGAATGTACCTGCAGTTACCTGTAGAGGCTGGTGCAGGTCCTGCCAGCTTCCTCCCTGCCAGAGGTGGGGCTGAAACCTAGACCAGGGCTGCAGTCTGATCTGGGTGGAAAGAAGCCTGTCTGTACCATCACTGTGATTTTCAATCAGCCCAGCTTCCCCTCATGCTGGGATCGGAGTTAAAATGATGGCTACCGGTCTCTTTCCAACTTGGACATGTTCAAACTTTAGCTGTTCTTAGGGTTTTACTTTAGCCAGCTGAATTTACTAATCTGTAGCTGAAGTTGGTGGCCAACCGTCTCTTCGTCCCCTGTTTTTGGGAAATGGAGCTTCCAATTCCAGCCTCAGAATAGCTCCTGAGGCGGCTTGCACCACCATATTGGAATGATAATCAGCCTCCATGGAGTGGCCTGTGTTTTCCCAGAAAGGCTGGCACAGGACCCTCGGCTTCCTTTTTGCCGGAGGTGGGGCTGGGACTTAGGCTAGGGCTGCAATCTGATCTGGATGGAAAGAAGCTGATCCCCACCAGCGCTGTGATTTTCAGTCCCTGCCACTTCCCCTCATGAGAGTTAAAATGGCGGCTACCGGCCACTTTCTGACTTGGACAGGTTCAAACTTTAGCTGTTCTTAGAATTATACTTTAACCTGCCAAATTTACTAATCAGTAGCTGAGGTTGGTACCCAGCTGTCTCTTCCTCCCCTGCTTTTGGGGAATGGAGCTTCCAATTCCAGCCACTGAATAGCTCCCGAGGCAGCTTGTGCCGCCAATGGAGGATGGGCATAAGCCTCCATGGCATAGAGTGCCCTACTTAGGAATCTTCTCTGAAGATGGGCAATATCCTCCTTCCATTCTTTCAAGGATATTGCAGGATGCTCTTCTGGTCTCCTGGAGACCCCAGTTACTTTGGGTAGCTCTGGGTGATTACTAACTGCCCTGTAGCATGAGGTGACTCTAAGAGCTCCTTACTCTGCTGCCATCTTGCTAGTTGTCTCTAGCCTTTTTCTATGCTTGCTTTATTTTTAAATTCCTTTATGAAAATAAAAATTTGCAACTGCCATTCAACAGAAAACTAATGTGCAGTTCATTTCAATTGATTTTAGAGTTCATGAAGATTCACTTTTCTAAGTGGCTGGCCCCCTTTCACATGTCAAAGTAAATCAGTGTTGATCAGACAAATGAACCAGAGTTCCAAAGGAAAAGCCCTGTGTTGGCCATCTAAAAATCTATTGGAACAGGCATGCCATTTGGTAAAAGTGCATCGGGATGGAATAATGTCTGTTTTGCCTGAAGACAAGCACTCAAGGGAGGCCAGCTGTGCTTGAAGGAGTTATTAAAGCACTATCTATGTAAACAAATGGCACAACAGATTTTAATAGCAAAGCAAAGTTACTTTCTATTGCTCTAATATATTTTATTGATGGATGCTCTGTAGTTTGTTTCTCTTCAGATTATTTACTATTATGACCTTTGGTTATGACTTGTAAATATCCCATTCTTATTAATTGATATTTTAAAATTCTGCATTTTATACATTAATTTTATTTTGGAAAATCAATAAACACTTAAAAACTTCTCCACTTCGAATGGCCTGTAGCAATAAAGTAATATGTTAAATGCTATTTCTAAGTAACAGATTTAAAGGAAAACACTGAGTAATAATATGCACTATTATTTATAGATGATTAGATGTAAGGAATACCTAAATCGATAAAGTAATGTAATACAGGTGACATGCATCTCATCTACAAGTTTAATGTATGAAAACATAATATTTATCACTTGCTCTTAGAAATGCTCATTTGAAAATAAATTTCATTGCCAAGATATTTGTGGTAGGTTGAATTACAAACCACAGCAAATGCATGTTCTTAATCTTAATTTGTGTCCTTGCTGGTGTGAACCCATTGTAATTAGGACCTTTTGAATACGTTATTTTTAGTTAAGGTGTGGAGAACTGAACCAGGGTGAGCCTCAATACCAATTACTGGAGACCTTGTCAAGAGAACCAAGAGATCAGAGAAGGAGAAGTGAGAGGATGTCTTCATGTGATCAGAGGCATAAATACAAGCCGAGGAGCCTCAAGTGTTGCCAGCAGCAAGCACCAGAATGGCTTTGGGGAGAAGCAAGTGCTATCTTGATTTCGCACTTCTTCAAATTCAAAATCTTGAGCCATTAAATTCCCATTGTTAAATATTGGATGATCTCACTGATTTGAAACAATTAGAATAAGCAAACTCATAGAGTCAGAATCTAGAATAAAAGTTACCAAGAGACAGGGTGAGGCTAGGGAATGGGAAGCTAAGGCTTAAAATGTACAAGGTTCCTGTTCGGAATGATGGAAATGTTTTGGTAATGGATGGTGGTGATGGTAGCACAACATTGTGAACATAATTGACAGTACTGAAATATATATCTGAATATGATTAAAGGGAAAATGTTAGATTGTATATAGGATAAAAGAGTAAAAATTTTTTAAAAAATCTATTGGACTACACTACACAACCAGTGAAAACTAAGACTATATATAAAACATAGACTATAGTTAATAATACAGTTATAAAAATGTGGTATCATCAATTGTAACAAATTTTCCACACCAGTGCAAAGTGTTAATTATAGGGTGTATATGGGAATCCTTTATTTTATGCATAATTGTTTTATAAACTCACAGCTTCTGTAATAAAAAGTATAATCACTTTTACCAGGACTGTTTCAATAGCTTTGTAACTGGTTACCCTGTCTTGCTTTTAACTCTTCCCAAGCCATTTTTTACTAAACAATCAGGATGATTTTCTTTAAATAAAAAATAAAAAGAAACACAAAAATCTTAACCCTCCCTACCTCTGCTAAATTTCTGTTGTATTTGGGATAAACATAAAATAGAAACTTATTAACACTAAATTTTAGACTGCGCAATCTGACCCCTACCTCTCTTTCTGTGCTTATCTTGAACAATTCCTCCTTCAATTAATTACTCCTTTTCAGACACACTGGCCTTAATTTATTTCTTCGAAGAGGCAGAGCTCCTTTCCATCTGAGGACTTTCATACTTGCTGCTTCCTCTATTTGAGACAATTTCCCTCCTGCTTTCTGCCTATCTATCGTTCAAGTCTCAGAATAAATGTTTATTTCTTATTGGAGGGATCCCTGATATGACCTGTTATTCTCTTTCATAGTGTCGTTTTTGTTTCCTTCAAACCATTATCTTCATTTTTCATTATATACAATGATTTGTTTAGTTATTTTTAACTTGACTTCCACACATTGTAGTGTGGAAATTAGGCAGTGCATTATTTTGCTTTCCACTATATATCCAGTAACTGGCATAGCACAGGAGGCACTCAATAATTATTTGGGGAATTAAAAAAATTAAATGTACAGTATTTGGTGAAAAATGAAACCTCAAATAGTTTCAAAGAACTTTAAAAATATTTGATAACATTCCTTTCCAATTTCTTTTCATCCTTTAAATATTACAATTTAGCTTTACTACTTGAGTATTAGATGGATAATTGGAAAGAGAAAATTACCAAAATGTCAATTGACTTTACAGATTTGTGGTAATGCTAATTGTGTTTTCACTCAGTTCTCTGAGTTTGTATTTCCTTACAACATCTGTATAGAATGTATATGATAATCTTTTAAGTTTGATATAGCAAGTTTTGGAATGCATGATTGGATACAATGAAAAGATAAAAAAACACAAGCATAATTTTCCAGGTCAGCTTAAGAAAATAATGTGAGGCAGTAAGTAATGAGCCATCACTGGAAGGAGAATTCTGAAGTTGGAAAGAGCATAATTAATTAAAGGACTTTGTAACTTGCTCTTGACCCACATTTTAAATTGCAGAGATTTAGTAAACCAGGACTAGAACTCTCCAAAGATATGAAGTGGAATAGACAATCTGCCTGAGTTATAAATAGGAAGAACAGGGATAATGAAAAATTAATTTAGGAATTTAAAAAGTATCTGTTGTGGTGACTGATAAGAAGAAGAGACCCACCATTTTCTACATGCCCTTGAATTTATCTCTGTGTTCACAGCTACTTGAAGTTATTCTTCTCTTGTCCTGGAACACTGTCTGCTGTCACTGGAACAACACTGTCTGCTGTCACTGGAAACTGATGTGGAAGGAAAAAGAGGAAAAAATTATGGAGCTATCAGAAACCAGTCATGATATGAGTCTGGTAACTGAAAGTGAGCACTCATTGCCAATGATTTTAGACCTGCCAACTCAGGATACATCCTGAAATGTTATTACCGCTCGTCTTCCCAGTTCCAAATCGGACATGCTTCATTGCATGGGTTGAAATGCTCATTTTTTTTTCTCTGTGAAGGTAAAGGTACTAAAGTGATCATTGTGGGTTTTTTGCCTGCCTGGCCTATGTTCCTCTTCTTCTCATAAAGCACCCAGTTTCCCATAGAACATCTATTCATCCCTGACCACAACCTGGGCTTGTGACACTTGGTGGTCCCATCAGACTTGCACCTGAGAAATTAAATTTTGAGAGGAAATAGCAACCAAGAGCTGGTTGCCTGGCTACTGAGTCTTGAAGAGTCAATCTCTAAATTCTGCTCCATATTCTCAGAAATTCCCTAGTTCTTTATGTTTTCTGAGGCAAAATCATTTAATCTTTTCCTTGAGTCTAGGAGCTACCAAGAATAGATAGAGCTGGAGCCTGAAGGTTGGTGAGTGTTAATCTCTCATTGCATTGGAGGAGCAGACCCAGTGAGGTGGCCTGGAAAATGTTTGTAGGCTGGTAGAGATGTGTCCAAGCAGATGTATTTCTAGATGTATTTCTAGGGCCTCAATTAATGCCTCTTATGGCAATGGTACTTTTATTATAATTAATACATGATCTATCACTGAAGCAAATGCTTCAATAGTTCACTTTTCACTGAAAAATTGGATCTGATTACTGCTGTCCCATAGTAGAGGGAATTCAGTGACATAGACTTCTGGATTTTAGCTACTGCACTACTCTTTTTTCTATTCACTCATTGTCATTCAGTAAATATTTACAGAGTGCATACTATATATAACACACTGTGCTAAGGGCTGATGGGGCTTCTTTCAAGCTCATTTTTTATGGTATGACTAGGATGATCAGCTTTGCTAGAGGAACCTTAAGAGACTTCGGAAAGAAAAGCCATTTCAGACAGATAAGAGTCCATGACATTGTTAAAGACTTTTATGAGATTAGGGTTCTATAAAACAATTGCCCTTGTTAACAATTCCTAAATATAGTCTAGTATTTAACAGTAAGATTTTAGATGATTTTCTTACTAACCTCTGTTCCTTTTCCTTTCCTTCAATGTATGTAAGGAATAGCTGATTCCTTAAAAAATAGTCTTTGTTATGGTTAATGAAAAATCCTTCGTATAGATAAGACAGTTAAGTCACTTAAGTCGCTTTTCAGGTTTTTCTTCTCCAAGTGAAGTAATTCCAATTATGTTAACCTTTGCATCATAATTAAACTAAAGATCACCTTAGAAGAGTTTAATCACATTACTGAAATATCCCCCAAACATACCAGGTTGCTGGCATGTAGAACTGTGGTGAGTGGCCTTGTAAAAACCAAAGAGGTTTCATATGTGATTTTCTGTACTGTAAACACCATGTGGCAGGGACCTGGAAGGAAAATATCAAAACACAATCACAGCCATTGGCTCTCAGTGGGTCATGACACTTGCATGGACTACCCAAAACAGATATGACTCATGCCCTGTTGATTTAAAAAAGCAAATAAACCCAGAGCACAGAAGATTAGTGTGCTAGAAAATTGACTCCCAAATCCAGCAGTTTTGAATCTGATGCAGCCTTAGAACTACTAGGCTAAGTGATCATGTGTCACTTTCCCATGTCCTCTGCTCTCTGCTGGGTAGGTGGGTGGAGGGATGGTTCAATTACTGTACTACCTTACAAACTAGCAGGTCGATTTTAACATATTCTCTAGATATCTTAGTCAAAATAGACGTACCAGATGACTTCATGCCCATTGGCCTTCCTTCACCATCTTTTTAACTTCCTCTTCTGACCACTATTTAAACCTTGAAACAAGGAAGCAGGGAATTATTCTTGTGGGCCTAGGCTCCCCTCCTTTCTGACATGAACCTGAAATTCACCTGGAATTTGTATCTGTGGTTTCTCATTTTCAGCTCTTTCTGGGGACACTGTCTTAATAATTGATGTCCTGAGAGCCAAGCCTAGGGTGAGGTAGGAGAGATGCTCACGGTGCAATGTTTGAGGCACTCAGGCTCAGGGTCCTGCAATTGATACTTCTAAGTGTCTCCAAGTCTGGGCCCTCCTGACTTCTTCCAAATTAGCTATGCAATGGGTTTGCAGGTGTGTTAGAAAGTGGGTAGAGGAAGGGATTATTATTTGCTGCAATCCTGAGCCACTTTGACCCATGTGAGATAAGAATGCTATAGACCCAGGAGAAGGATCCTGTGCTTCAAATCTCTGTGGCTAAATCCTGGCCTCTATTCTGGTTCCTCTGATTTCCACTCCCCCCGCCTTTTTTTTCATTTATTGAAGTATATCACTCATAAATAAACATACATAAACAATAAGTATATAATAATAGTTGTGAACTTATAAAACAAACATAAATAACATCATACAGGGTTCTCATACCTCATCCTACCACCAATACCATGATTGTTGTGAAACATTTTTAACTAGTGATTAAAGAGCATCCTCAAAATATTACTACTAACCAAAGAATCTTACATTTGGTGTATTTTCCCCCAACCCACCCTATTACTATTATTATTATTATATTATTTATACATGAATATACATAAACAATAAGTGTATAGTAAAAGTTGCAAACTTACAAAGCAAACATGCGTAACATCATACAGTGGTCTCATACATCAACCCACCACCAACACCTTGAATTGTGAGACATTTGTTGCAAATTATGAAAGAATATCATCAAAATCTCACTACTAACTATAGTCCTTATCTAACATTTGGTGTATTTTTCCCCCAACCTACCCTATTATTATTTTTAAAATATATTTTTATGACAAAAAGTTGTAAAATTATAAAACAGCCATGCACATGTGCAGACTTTACATACCAAACCCCTCCATCAACACGCCACACTGTGATGGAATAATTGTTACAGATTATGAGATAATATCATCAGATTATTACCAGGTCTATAGCATACATTTGGCACACTTTTTCCATACTCCCCCATTATCAACACAGTACATCTTTGGCAGAGATGCATGAATATTACAGTATTGCTGTTAACCACAGTCCATAGGTCCCTCCAGTTGTATTTTTCCCATGCTTCTCCACATTCCCACCTCCCTGAAAATAGGGATGTACATCGGCTCTGGTTCACAAAGGGCACTCTTGTATCTGTACCATCAACCACAATTCTCATCCACCTCTGAGTTTACTGTGTTATTCAGTCCCTAGATTATCTCTAGCTTTCTGTCAATTGGCATTTATATCCCTAGACTACCCTTTTCAGACACATTCCCATTTCTAAATCCCTTTATGGGTTATAATTAGAATTTGAGGCCAAGCTAAGAAACTCCTCTAGCATCTTCTCTTTGCTCTAGAAATAAGATTGTAAATTTTAATGGATTAGCTCATTGTTCTTTTATTTCGAGGCCATGCCTAGTCCCTGCTATTATTATCTATAGTAGAAATATTTGACTATTGAATGATGGACTATGCCTTTCTCAAAAACAAAAAACTGACTAATTTCCTTAATATACATTTAATAATTGGATCCATTTTTTTGTTTTTCCAATCCTCTCACTTAATTTAAGGTTAAACCATAACTTTTCCTTCTTAATCGTATACACACATGAGTGTGTGCACATACACAATATACTAACTCCAATGACAACGAATTAAAATTTTTAAGAATGGACCAAGAAAACACCTTTTTCAGGGGACAAAGGCAACCCTTAACAATTGATCAGAAGTTTGGCAGTGTTGAGTGCCAAAAATATAGGAAGAAAGCATGTCGGATCATAAGACTGTGGTGACAGGGTCCTAGGATGAATTCCACCACTTATTGGCTCTTAGATCCATATCTATGAAAGGAGAGTGTTGGACTAGATCATCTCTAACTCTGTTATTTAAGAAACCTATAACAAGATGAAGAAAAAAAATGGAAGACTAAGACTATATCTTCAAAAATTAACTGGTTGGCTATATTATCAGTATCTCCACTTTCTCACAGCTGAGTAAAAGAAAATCAAAATGAACCTCTTTTTGATCTAGTAACTCTAGATCAGCCATACCCCCAGATAATTTATATTCAGCATTTGAAATTAATACACTAAGCCAAGCTTTTCAAACTCAAAAGCCAACTTGCCAGAAAGAGGGCAGTGAGGGGAGGGTCATGACCTGAAGATAAAGGCACACAGCCTGTCTAAAGGAGGCACCGAGGATTCTGCCTGTGATATGGGTATCAAGTAAGAATGATGGACTCTGTGATAGCCAGATTTTCTGATTTTTGAAGATAAACCAGAAGTCTAAATTTTAATATCCAATCTCCTTATTTGAAAATATTAGTAACCAATAAAATTTTCTTTCAAAACTCTGTGCAGGGTAAGTAAACATCTCTGACAGCATTATTTAACATTCCCATAGTCCCCAAAGTAGGGGCTATGCAAACATTCTCCAGCACTGGGTTCGTGGTGTCCATCCCTCTGGGAAGTTTGCAGCAGTGGTTTTCAACCTATGTTCCCTCAGAGCCCAGCAGATCCACGATGGCTCCTCAGAGGCTCCTTGCGTACTTTATTCTTTTGACTGGCCTAAGATTTCATTTGAGCAAAATGTTATTTCAGTAATATATGTAAAGTGTTTAAGATAGTACTGGGCATGTAGGAAGCACTATTTAAGTATTAGCAATTATTATTAGCAAGAGTTTGTAAGATATTTTCTGTAAGAATCATTAGTTAATGTCCTAATTATTTTATCATGTTGTTCCAAAGAAAGATCATCCTCCAATTTTATGGAATTCAAACGCATTTTAAAGCATCTTAAAGTATTTTTTATGATATGCAGAAGTGGCTATACTTTATGTGAAACTATAATGTGCAAAACTCCAAAGAGAAACTTTGTTAGTTTGCAAACTTACCCTTGCTGTTTTTGCTTTTAGAATTAAAAAAAGAAGACAAACGTTTTTACATTTATCTAGGTTAACCCACAGCTGGGATGACTTGGGAAATTTTACATTTGTATCTCAGAGTACAGATATATTCATCAATATTCTATTTCCCAAAGTAATGCTAATTCTCATGAATAATCACAACAATCATGTTATGTTTTTAGAGGTTATAACTGGATCATTCCTCTACAACTGCCATAAAGAAAGTCTGCCGGAGAAGCTACTTAAATTGATGACCCTCTCCCATTCTGGACCCTCAACTCTCTTTCCAGTCTTGATTGACTGTCAGCAAGGAGTGATTTACTTTCTCCCTTCGCTTGCACCATTATCTCTTCCCAGAATGTCTCTCATTTCCTTTTGACTGTCAACCTTTTCCATCCTTCAAAGCTGGTTTCAAATTCTGCCTCCTCCAGGATATCTTTCATGTTCCTTCAATATTACCATCACCCCACACCTGTCCTGATGTCTTCTTCCTTCCAATCCTCTTAGCAGGTTATCTTTGAAGGTACTCAACAACTCTTGTTTTGGAGATTTGCATACCTTTTATAGGTACTAGGCTTTCAGCTTTGTGAGGATATGGAGATAATCAATATTTTATGAAGCAATATTGCACAGTATTAAATCAAGAATATCCCTGTATCTTGGCCTAGAAGAATTAACTATTGGTATCCCTTTATCTCAGATATAAAGCCCTTCCATGGATGGTGGTTGCAGCAGCATCTCCTAAATTTTCTTCCACTTACATTGTTGAAGAGAGTTTAGAAGCTGAATATTCAAGTGGAATTGGGGTAAATCATGCTTTTATCAAGCTTGTCTCATCAGTTTAACCTTTCTCTTACTTTTGTTCTTATACATGATGCCTTTTCTTGGCTCTATAATATAGCATATTCTCAGTGATAGCTTGAGTTCTTGGTTATCATAGACTGTTTTATATATTCCTTTTGGGGTTAGGGTAAATATAGATAGTGAAACCTACCATGCTTTAGCATCACCTACTTTTCCATAGAAGGCTCTGTAAATCTTGACATTCACTTTGCCTAGAGATCTTGGACATTTGGGAGGACCTTTGGGGAGTAACCTGATCATAAATGGGTTTTCAAATGCTGATTGCTGTCCACTGAGGGCTCACAGGTGATCCACTAGGATAAGCACCTCCAAAGCCAGCATGAATGTCATGGCAAGCTGAGTCTTCTTTTTCCCACAACTCAGGTACTCAAATATTCCTGTTTGGGATAGAACCCAAATGCATCTATTGTTCCTGTGTAATTATTAATAGCGCCCCCTTTCACTCTCAAAAGTGTTCGGGTTTGAATAATAAATTATATGGTCCCTCTACTCATAATAGCCCTATTATTTATTATGGAATGTCAGTTATACATTATTGAGACCTGTGAAATGAGAAGGGCTCAGGAACTAAATTGTAATGAAGAGAAGACTTACTCCATAGAGGTGGGATCTCTTTTTCCCTGAGTTCAGTGACAATAACTTGCTGCAAGCAGAGTAAGTTCTAATCTTTGCAAAGTTGTCCTGATGGCTCTACAAGGGCTATGTAAATGTGTCTAAATGTCTGTGTGTGGTGAGGGTTGGGTAGGAGGTGGAAGAGGGTAATATACAGAGTCATGATTCTCTTTCACAATGAGTTTGGCATAACACCAGTCGTTGTAGCCAAGAACCCATAGGCTTTGGTAATCAGTCTTGGTGCCTAAACTGATCACTTATGGCAGAAGGAGCATCTTCAGAAACTTTTGGTTCCTGGTAGTTCTCTGAGTTCAACTAGGGGATCTGACTATTTCCTTTCAGGTGGATCCTCTAGTCAGCTGGGCTCATATTACCTTATAAACAACAAGATTCCCAGTCTATTTTATCTGAGCTCTTATAAAATAATATTTGAAACTCAAATATTCTTCCAATGTCCTTGTGAGCTAGAACCTCACTTTTGAGATTTGGAGATTATGCTCTTTCTTATTCCTTGGGATTCAACCAGAGTTAGACAAAATTGAGAGCGAAAAGAGACAGAAATTTATAATGAAAGAAAAATGTAGAGTTTCATCACAAAACCTCTTAGGTCAGGAGACTTATCTCAGATTTCTCAGGGCTATCCTTCTAAGTCCTGACATACACTACCAATTACTCAGCAGATTTTCAGCCATATAAACTAAACACAAACGGGTCTAATTGATCAGCTGAGGAACATGAGGACATGGAAAAATATTCGAAGTTATTGGAAACATTATGGAAAGATCAGAGTCATCAATCCTATTTCCTCAATTTTGTGACTAGATTCTGTGGTGTAGTGGTTAAAAGCATGGGCACTATAGCCAGACTGCTGGGGGTCAGATACTTACCTCCCCACTTTCTGGCTGTGTGATCCATGCAAAATTCCTATTGCATCTAAGTCTCAGTTGTCTGTAAAACCGAGGTGATGATGATGATGATAATGTGATAGGATTTACTTTATAAGATTGTTAGGAAGTGTATGTTAGATAATGCTTGCAGAATACTTAGCCTGGCACAGAGCAACTACCAAGATTGTTTTGTGCTATGTTAATAGAGAGGATTTAAAACTGTTTCCTTAAGCTTTATATTATTGATTTCATTTAGATAATATCTCAAGTTAGAACAAAACCAAATTTTGGTCAGAAAGTTGGAGGACTTAGAAACCAGGAGATTTGAATTCTAGAATTAAATCCATCACTACATATTACTTTAGCAATTTGCTTAGCTTTTTAGTGTCATGGATTCCTTGCTTTAAAAAATTACAATCAGATTGATAAAAGCAAGATTATTAGAAAGATAAAATCACAAAATGACTATATATAGAAAAGGGTTTTGAAAATACAACTATTTCAAAGATACTTGAATGCAAGCTTTCAAAGATGGAAAGTGTTATTACGTTGCATAGAGAAATCAGTGACCCAATTTGGCAAAGAAAAAGCACCATTCTATTTTCATTGATAAAGAAATGTTGTATATCTCAATCATTTTATGCAAGAAAAATAATGAGGCAAAGCTAATACAGAGACCACATCTAGGGAAATATGTACTAAACTATAAATGCACAATGCATGCCATGAATTATGCATGATTTAAATTAGTTAATGAAATAGATCCATACAAATGATACTGAAGGATTTTTGGTACTAGGCTTTATTTTTATACTGAAGTAAATCACTCTGCTGGAATGCCCACTGGCAGCGATTAAAGCATAAATCGCTCTGTGTGGCTTGTTCAATGCATCCTCCTAACTAGGAATGAGGAAGGAGAACATTGGAAGTATTGCAACACTGGAACGTGGAAGTGAGGCTATGAGTGGATGAGGGATTAAAATACAGAGAAAGAGAACTGGATGTGTGCACTTGATCATATATGAGCACTTTTCAGCAAAAATCAGCTCTAACTCAGTCTCCACATAGCCTTGGAGAGTGGGGACTCGGTTTTCTCTCTGATGGATCTTACCTTATCCAGTTAGTTGTAGCATTTGTTCTGTCTTTCTTGATATTTCTTTAGTCATCAAGCATTTTGTGATAGGTGTTTCCTATTTTCCTTGCTTTGTGCCTGGTTGGCTTATTTGGTTATGATGAGATCATCAGTCAGTACTCTAGGGAGCCAGGCGGATCATTTGGCAGTATGTTTTTCATGGCTGACGTCTGCTTACAGGCTTAATCACAGGAAGAGCAGTCATTTTCTTGTAAAGATTTTTTTTTATTCTGGTAATATATGGATAAGATAAAATTTGCCATTTTAACCATTTTATGTGTATAATTCATGTATACATTATGTAATGCTACCATCATCTCCATGTATTACCAAAACTTTTTCATCACTCTGTACCCATTAAGCAATAATTCACCATTCTTACCTCCCCCCAATCCCTGGTAACCTCTAATCTATTTTCTGTCTGTACAAATTTTCTTCTAGATTTTCATATAAGTTGAATCATACAATATGTGTCTTTATTTGTCTTGCTTATTTCACTCAGAATAATGTTTTCAAGCAAGGTTCATCTATGTTGTAGTATGTACTAGAACTTCTTTCCTTCTTACAGCTGAAGAATATTCCATTTAATGCACATACCACATACCCATTCATCTGTTAATGAACACTTGGGTTGTTTCCACTTTTTGACTATTGTAAATAATCATAAGCAAGCACCTGTTTGAGTCCCTGTTTGCAACTCCTTTGGGTATAAAGCTAGGAGTTACTGAATCATATGGTAATTGTATGTATAACTTCTTGAAAAACTGCCAACCTATTTTCCACAGAGACTGCACCATATTACATTCCCACCAACAATGTACAAGGGTTCCAATTTCTCTGCATTCTTGCCAACATTTGTTATTTTCTCTTTTTAAAATAATAGCCATCTTTGTGGGTGTGAAGTGGGTATCTCCTTGTGGTTTTGATTTGCATTTCCTAAATGGCTAATGATTTTGAGCATCTTTTCATGTCCTTATTGGCCATGTGTATATCTTCTTTGGAAAATATCTGCTCAAGTTCTTTGCCCATTTTTGAAAAATTGAGTTGTTTGTCTTTTGTTGTTGAGTTGTAAGTATTCTTAATATATTTTGGATATACGATTATAGATGATTTTCAACTATTTTCTACAATTCTGTAGGTTGTCCTTTCACTTTCTTGTTAATGTCTTTCAATGCACAAAAGTTTTTAATATTGATGAAGTCCAGTTTACTTATTTTTTCTTTTATTGCTTGTGTTTTTGGTGTCCTATCTAAGACTCCATCACAACATCCAAGGTCATGAAGATTTGCTCTTGCTATCTCCTAAGAGTTTTAAAGTTTTAGCTCTTAAATTTAGTTACTTGATCCATTTTGAGTTAATATTTGTATATGGCATAAGATAGGGATCCAACGTCATTCTTTTGCATATAGAAATCCAGTTTACCCAACATTATTTGTTGAAGAGGCTATTCTTTCCCAGTGCATGGACTTGATGGCCTTTTTTTTTTTTTTGAGTGCCTACTAAATACCAGGTTTATATCATGCATTATCTTATGGAATCCTCACAATTTTTCTTTGAACTGGGTGTATATTCCTCACATTTTACTAATCAGGAGACCTTGGCTCATACAAGACTAATGATTTGACCAAGGTCTCATACCTAGTAAGTAACTAATTTAGAAAATAACCTCAGTGCTATCTCATTCCAAAGCTTGTACTTGTAACTAGTGATTACTTCTCTAATATTTACCTGGTCAGAGAGAGCCACAGGAAAGAACAGAACTAAATGCACCAGAGACATTTGTCACTGGTTGGAGAAATTCCAAGTATCTGGTCCATTTATGACTTCATCTTTATATGTGAAAAACAATACATTTTCATTTGTCTCAATATATTTGTGCTGAGATGTTTTTCTTGTCCTTTCTAGAGGTGGTTAAAATCAAACAAATGACCAACAAACTCCTCATTTTAATAAATTGTAACTAACCTCTGTGAGGGGAATGAATGCCTCAAAATCACCAGATATTTCCTTGCTAATGCTGGAATATTATTTACCTCCTCAGGGATGTATGCTTTTCTCAGTTGTAGACATCCCTAAACATCTTCAGGGCTATAGACTGAGGAACTCCTTGGATATGTCTTTAGATCCTCTGGTACATGTTTCAAGATTGAGTTAAATTTCTTTACCTACTCTACTGACTTAAGAGGTGACCCACTAATGGGAACTCCTATGGCACCAATTTTCTGAACCATGCATTTGGCAGTTGACATTTAGAGAAAGGTGTTGCTGGCTAACCATTCCTTTCTGTACACTGTATTCCATGAAACCCTTAAGGAAAGGGCATATCATGTTCCTTTTGGTATCCTCAGCACCTTCTATAATGTTTGGCACATAGGAGGTGCTCACTTAACACTGGCTGCTTTACACTATCTCACACACAATTGGAAGAGCTGGGAAGTTATCAGTTAGAGTGTACCTGGATGCTGATTTGTCATAGATAACACATTTTAGGTTATGATAAATTTAAAACTACTACATAGCAACATTGCATGAGTAACTGAAACAGCAGAAGCTGCCCGTATTGTAGCTCAGTGAATTATAAAGTACTTTATTCTAGTTGCAGGAGGCTGATGACAATTGAACGAAAGCATAAAAAAGAATCTCTGATTTGATGATTAGAAAACTCAAACTGTTTAGCTCTTTCTGTCTGCTTTGACCCAACATGTATTCACCTCTTAGGGATTAAGCAAAGTGCATTTGTTTGCATGTACTTGGGGGTATTATATCTCAAAATCCATGCTTTATATACATATATATGAAATACTTTCAGTTCTTTATTGTTTGAACATATACCAGACAGAGTGAAAACATAGCCTATCTCAGGAATAAATGATTTGGTTTTCCCACTTTCCTGTTCAACATGAAGAAAGCAGCTACAGACTTTTTGAAGATTATGCTAGAAGCCAAATCTA
This sequence comes from Cabassous unicinctus, assembly GCA_029593785.1. Taxonomy (NCBI): domain Eukaryota; kingdom Metazoa; phylum Chordata; class Mammalia; order Cingulata; family Chlamyphoridae; genus Cabassous; species Cabassous unicinctus. The sequence continues at coordinate 22,335 of JAQZBX010013982.1, read as the reverse complement.
AGTAAAGTGGCTGTCACTAAAAATTATAGTAACCAAATTACATACCAAATAATTTTCCATTAGGCCAATGAATTCTAGTAAAAGTCTAAGGTTATTTGAATTCAACATGTAGAAATATGTTAGTTTTCATAAAGCTTTATGAATGAAGTTGTTTGGGATAGAACTTGCTTTAACTCTCCAGTTTATTATTGTTTGTGCATTTTTCCCCTTTCAATTCTTCATAAACATTCTATGAACTGATTCCCTATTGTCCCTGATGAAAGTATATAATTAAAGTAATTTTTAAAAATTTATGGATCAGAAACACTGACCATACCTCAGTTTTTTTGTGATTTTTCCTACCCTTCAGTTTTTAATCTATTTCCCATGCACTATTACTAGAATCACACATTGTGAAACTTTATGACTTCATCTTAGTGTGATTTTTTTAAAAAAGATATTCTATTAGACAGTTCTGAAAACATGCCTCTGAACATAATATTTTCACATAGCATGTATATTATTAATTTTTGAAAATGCCACCTCAAAAACCTGCTAAATTTGTCTTACTGTGTTGGAAATATTTACTCCTGGAAATGGTATTAAGGCCATCAAAGCAAGCTGCCTCAGAAGCTAAGCTTTTATCATTACCTTATCTGTACATATGTCCTCTTCTGTCAGCCAATAGATTCCTTCAGGTTAACTAGTCCATGACAAGTCAATGATGACACTAGGTTTTGTAAAGGCTCACTTTGGAAGTTGAAATTTTGTTTGAGTACTTCACTTTTCTAACTATTGCATACATAACAGGGCACTAATATTTCAAGGAAAAATGGATATGAACTCAGCTCTGACATTCTGTCCCAGGTACGGCCTCCTCAGATCTTTATCCTTCTAGACATCTAGATCTTCTTTACAGTGTTCAGCTATTTCCACTACTAAGCTTGACCCCCTACCCCAACATATAGCACATGGCACTCAAGATACATCACAAATGCTACCCGCTGCTACTGAGAAGCATTTTCTGATTCTCACAACTGGAAATAATTTCTTCACATCTGATGTTTCTGGCCTGTTTAATCTGTATCCTTAGGGTAATTACCACTTTGTGGTATGTAGAACTGTTACCCACTTGAGAATCTGGAATTCCTTTATTAGAAATTCCTTTTAAATATCATTTAAATAACATTCTCTACCAGGTAGGGACCAAGTAGACTGGACAGTTTCCATCAAAAGTTTTGGGTATCTAGGGGAGGGTCCATGCCTAATATGTGAGCTGGCATTGAGTTTAAGAAGACATGGACCACCACCCTCAAGGAGCTCCCAGTCTAGAAGACAAGAAGTTGTAGATATGAATAAAAGAATTCATGAGAAATAGCTCTGTACAAAGAACACAGTGAGATATGGATAGCCTTTCTTCATTTGTAATAATATATGTAACAATATAATAAATATATATAATATGAACACATTATTTGCTAGGAAATTGTTCCAAGTGCTTTACATGTATATTCTAATTTAATTCTTTAAAAAAACCCTATCAGGAAGGTTTCATCATTATAATCATTTTACAGTTGATAAAACTGAGGCACAAAGAGGTTATGTAACTTGCCCAAGAACACGAAGATAGTGACAGAGCTGAGATTCGAACCCAGGAATTCTGACATCATAGTCAGTGCTGACAGCCATAATACCATTTTTCTGTAAGTGGGCAATAATCTGTATTCTGGTGTGACATTATCAGATTGTTTATATGAGAATAGTTAAAAGCCTGTAATTTAGGCAATTCAGTAGTACATGCAATCATTTTACTTGCTGTGTAATCTATGTTAATATTAGTAAAGTTGTTACTGCAGGCAAATGACTTCAGTTTAAGGAAAGATTTCATAGGTATAAGAATGAAAAAATGATGTGGTTAATATACTTGCTTGAGATTTTTTATATATAATCATGGCCATCAAGGACTACACATTTAAGAGAATGCACACAGTTTCCCTGGTAACTTGGACTTACTCTTCCCCTAGAAGATTGATAGCTGCCATGTAACCAGGATTCACTTGGTTTTTGTTGAGAAGCAGCATAGCCTTCCAAGGGGAAAATATTACATTAACATCCAATAGAAAATTTCACTAAGTGATATTTCACTGAACCAGTCATATCCTCCACCTTGCCCAGTTTAAACAAACAAATGAACAAACAAAACTCTCTCTAGCATTCAACCCAAACAACCCAAACAGATGGTGAACTAATGCATTCTATATGTGTAGCTAAAGTATATTTTCCAACATCTTGGCTTCCAGGGGATGCCATTGCTAGTGTAAATACATCATTGATAATTTGTCAGTTTGCCCTACTAATGACAGAAACTGTGACTATCAAAATGATTAAAAAGATTGTCTATGTAATAGCTGCCCACCCAGAATTTTTGAAGAGTGTCTTTGCAGGGGAACAACCATGAATATGTCAGATGAAATATGAACTCCTCTGGGTTTTAGCAAGCACCCCTTTAGCTACATGGAAGTCAAGTAGGTCCTGCTACTTGCTTATAACAAAAGGTCTGTGAGTTCTGTGCCTTTCTTACATGGCTATAAAAACAAACAAACAAACAAACAACAAAAACAAGGGTTCCATCAATATTTCACAGTATTCTAGAAGTACACATTTTTATTACTATATTTGCTTTTTTTCCCTTTTTTATTTGTATGCACATCCCAACTCTGATTGAAATTATTCTTTAAAACCATGAGCATTTTCATTTTATTGGACCAAGATATAAAGTGACCTTCCATCTCACATGTTGTTTATTTACTTCATGTATAAAATGAATGCAATTGTGTATCTTGGACAAACTAAGAGGCACATATAGTCACCTCAAAAAATACACTCAGTTGTTTTCACAAGCAGAAAGCAACCCAAGAAAATATATATTGCTGATTATGCAGTTTCAGAAGCTGGGACAATAAAGAGGGGGTAAAAGAAAAGATACACACTTTTAGTAGAAAACAAACAAACAAAAAATCCACATCTTGAAAGTCACATATGTTATATGTTATCACTTACTGACAATTATCAGAAATTGATAGCAGCCTATTTGCTGCAGTCTTTGATTATTTGGCATTTTTTTATATATTCCAGACAAAATCATTGAGATCTGCTATGCATGCATTTCTACTTCAGCTCCTTTCCAACTGACCAAATCTCTCCCTTTTATTTATGAGCTTGATTATAATGTTAACAACGATCACCACTAAACCCAAATAACGTACTTGGCTGCAAATAAGGCATCCAAACTGTAAATAAATATCTTTAGTAAAATAATAGTATCTTGCACCAGAGTTCATGTTAAAATATTACTATACTGCCCTTTTGAAAAGGAAGTTTGTTTTGTTTCTTTATTTACCTATTCAGTTTTATTGCAGGCCATATTATATAGTGATAGTTCTATAGTTAAAGTGTATTCTTATACCACTTAAGACTGCAGGGTGCTATTATATTCTCAGATAATGGAAGAAAACTGCTTGGAAAACATACATGTAAGTCAAGTATGGTTTGTCCAGTTTGGCTTAGAAGTGACTTTGTCTCAAAAAGAAAAAGTGCATTTCCATGAAGTAATAAAGATTTTTAAAAAGAGGAGAGGGAGTGTTGAAAACATTGCTTTTACATTTTAAGGAAAATGTAGCAGGCCATGAAAGAAATCAAAGGCTGGTTCGCAGATAGCTGGCAGGAGAGCTTCTGGTGTGCCTCAGGCCTCTTGCATGGCCTTGGGAAGGGTATCAGTACTATGAAAGCACTTGGTTTCTTCCTCTGAAGTCACAGACCCCTTTTGTGGTAGCATCCAGTACAAACCTGGCTTGTTTCTCAGGAAAGAATTCTTGTCTACAACTTAAATGGACTTTAAAATTGCAGCAGGGTGCTGAGGGGTGAGAAAAGAGAGCTGCAGAACCTGTATCACCATCTCCTTTGTCTTGTATATACTACGGCTATTTTTCTCATTGTGTTATCACTGTCATCATGAGGTTTATATTAAGATTCTTAAATCCAGGTCTTTGGGATTTCAGAGCTTGGCTCATTCAAATCATGCAAGAATGCATTCATTACCCTGGGTCCTTTAATCTGCTTTCAAGTCTCAAACCTGATCTACAAAGTGTTTCTAGAGTCTGTTCTTAGTGTTATTATGAAATGAAAGGTCATTTTTAGCATATAAAATTCTTGCCCTCTTACTCTTAAATTTAACAACTGTGCAATTTCCATGAACTTGTGAAAGCCTTATATGTTATCACTTACTGACAAGCAGTAATGACTATATTAGATCAAGTTTAAATTAGTTTAAAAATAAATTTATTTGGCAATGAATATATAAATGTGACACAAATGACTGGGTTTGCTAGTAATTATCCTTGATTTTAAAGACATGGGGAATCTTTTGAAATGCTACTGAGAAGGGAATGATGGAGGGATCAGGAGATTAACCCCTAAAGTTAATATTGGAGAACTTCCATTTCTGAAACCATATCCAAATTATCAGTGCTTTGTAAAGTGGTACCACATGACTCAAAGTAAATTGACCTGCTAAAAACACAAAAATGCCATTAATAAAACTTTGAAGAAAATTTGAAAATATGACTAGCAGTTTCTATTCCAGACATATTTGACCTACTTTGGCACACTGTTCTGTCCATTGGGATACTGGTGTAGGAAGGAGTGATGCAAGCATTTTCAGCTAGGAATTTATTTATGGTATGACTATATTTTAATTATATTGTCAAAAAATCCTTCTTATATATATATATTTATATCCTATCTGATTGAGGCCTTACTAATCTCTACTGTGGATAGACGATCTTGAGAAAGACTTGGGAGTTGAATGTGGTTTGGAGGAAGGCATCTAATGCTAGGTTAAAATATCTAAATACAGTACATTCCATGTGTTTAGTGATAGGGAAAGGCAAAGAATTGATACATAATTATAGAGAAATCACCAATTCCATTTGCCACTTGGATATTGTGTGCATGTATAAAACTTAATAGTAAGCAGAGATTTCCCATGGAGGGGTTCCTGACAGGGTAACAGCCTAGTAAATGTAAGAGAGATCTAGCTTGTGATCCTTTAGCATAGTTTATCGAGGAGGTTCTTTGTACTCTCAGTTGCTCAGGAGAAAAGTGAAGTGATTGGGACAGCAAAACAGAAACCTATAAGAGGATATAAAAATATAAAATTTCTTCTCTATACTACTTCAGCTAAGCCTTCCTGTGTGACTCATGTCAGGAGGCACATTCTGCAAAATGAAGCTGCCCAAATATATGTCTCACCTTGAGAAAACTTGATTGCTTTAAATTGTGAAGTAGAAAATAGGCTATTTCTGCTTTACCGGACTTTATTTGGTTTCTGCTGGTCGTCTTGCATGTAAGGTCTCCCTCCTTTCTCAAATCCAAAGTTGGAGGATGAGCATAACTTTTGCCTATGGATTCCTCAGCAGACAAGAAGATAGGTAGAAGCCCAATGGTGATGGGAAAGTGGTTCTGCAATCTTCAGAGTATGCAGGCTCCTCCTAATCTATGGAAGTGGGCTCTAGTCTTCTTTTGAGTTCTGAAAGCCTGGCTGTGAAGCAGTTCACTTTACAGATCCCCAGAAGTCTCTGCTAATACCTGGTCTCCTGTGCTCTACAAAGCCATGAGCTATGCAAATATGCTCTAGACAGAAATCAGCCCCCCAAGGAAAATGAAGAAGATTCTGGCAGCCTCTAAGAGTAGAAAGTGGTATGCTTGGAGCTGTTGGGGAGCCAACAGAAAGACTAGGAGGGCAGGTGAATGAGGAGGTAGATATAAACAGGAGGCAGGAATGAAGGGATGGGATCATACTTGACTTGGAAAGATTCAGCACTTCCTTTGTCTCAAAATTGTTTCAGAGAAGAAAGTACATAAGCTGTAAGAAAGTAAAGGAAGATAACTAGGTTGAAGCCTGTCAAAGTAAAATTGGATAGAAAAATACTTTTTTTTAACACAATGAATTGCTTAGAATCACCTGGTCTGACAAGGAGATCTGACTGGCAATAATATCAAGAGAGAATATTTAAAATTAAAACAACTGACATGGGCTTGACCAATTTATGAAAAAACACTGAAAAGAAAAGATCCCAAAATGAAGGAAAAATGCTTCTAATCACGGACTTTATTGTTTAAGTTTTTTCCCTCTAAAAATAAAAAAAAAAATTTAAAAATTAAATCACCCATATTCATAAATACCTACTATTGACATTATATATTTCCTTCCTCTATTTTTCAACACATACTTTAGTTCTTTCCTTAATATTCTATTATGCAAGTAATGTTATATTCTATCATTTTCACTTAATATTATGTCATATGCTTTTCCCACATTACTTAAATTATTTATAAATGTATCTTAAATGATACATAATATTGCATCATAAATGTACTTAACTATTTTGAAATTTACATAGATTCTGTTTACCCATGATAAATATCATTGCTCAAATGACAGCTATATTTTAAAATTATTTTCTTGGGTATTATTTCTAGATATGGAATATTGTCAGATAATTTATTTTAAAGGCTCTTGACTTATCTGACCATATGCTTGCCATAAGTCTAACAATCATTAACAGAAGGGCCTATCTCTTTCCTTGCTTCACCATGTTGAGTATTTAAATTTCAAAGTCTTTATTATTAAAAGGCAGAAAAATGGTATCTCCTTTGAAACAATTTGTTTGAATCCCAATAAGGTTGAACATTTCCCATATAATTTATTCATATATCCATTATATAATTATGGGGGTCTATTATGTTTCAGGTTATGAACCATGAACTAAACATGGTTAGAAACATGGACACTGTAGAAAAAACCAAGATGTTGAACTCATGTCATTTACATTCTAGAGAAGGTGGACAAAAAAGGAAAATTAAGCAGGATAATGAGATAAAGAGTAATGGAGATGTCTATTTCATAAGACTGGTCAAGGAAGATTCCTCTGAAGAGGTGATCTTGAACAGATATAACTGCAGTTAAGACACTAGCCATGGGACTATTTGGGACAAAACAAGCCAGGGAGAAGGAATAGTAAGGGTTGGCTCTGAAGCAGACATATGCCTGGTGTATTTTAGTAATAGCAAGGAGGACAGCATAGCCCTGGTGAGGAGTGAGGGAGGTTGATATTGGTAGACTATGATGTCAGAGAAGTAGTCAAGAACAATATGGTATCTATCCTGGTAAGGACTCAGAATTTTATTAAAATGTCTATTCTTTCCCGTTATGTGCAGAACTATTTCTGTCGTATATTGAGTCCATATATGTGTGGGTCTGTTTCTGGATTCAATCTGTTGTATTTGTCTATTTGTTTATTCCTGGGTTAATACCATAATGTCTTAATTATTTTGGCATTAAGATAAATCTTGATGTCTGGTATTATAAATATTCCCACCTTGTTCTTTTTATTCAAGGTGTCTTGAAAATATATAAACTTTAGAAATTAACTTGTCAAGATCGGCAACTATGACAACAGTAACAATTGACTGGGATTTGGTTGGGATTAACTGAAACTATAAATTGAATAAGATTTTACTTCTTTAAAATTGTGGGTCTTTCAATCTATAAATTTAACTCTCACCATTTCTTTAGGTCTTTTTTAATGTTTATCAGTAAAGTTTTATAACTATCTCTGATGTTTATTAATAATATTGTTATAGCATTTTATATCATTGTAAATGGCATCTCGTTATAATTCTTTTTCTGTTTATTACTTATATAGGGAAATAAAATTTACTTTTGTAAACGATTTTGAATCTGACAATCTAGCTAAACTCTCTTATTAAAGCAAATAATTTATCTATGGGATTATTTTGGAAATTCTACATTTACAATCATATAATCCAAGAATAGTAAGACTATTGCTCCTTCTTTTCCAGTCCTTATACCTTTCATTTTCTTTTCTTCTGTTACTTAACTGGATATGACCTCTGGCAGGATATCCTTGTCTTGTACATAATCACACAGGAATATTTTTAGTAATTAATCATTACTATGTCTAGTGTGTTGTTTTTTTAAATAAATCTTTTTCATATTAAGGAATTAGTTTCTATTCCTGATTTGCTAAGAAAAAATTTTCTTTGAAGAGCATGCACATCATGATTTTGAATCTTACCACCTTTTATTAGCCCATTTATTGAAATGATTAATGTTCTTTTAAATAAAATGCTTTTGTCTGTTTAAACCAATCTTGTGTTCTTGACAAACTCAATTTGATTATGATATATTTTCTCAAAATTTCATTTGCTATTTTTTTTTAAGATTTTTTGCATATATGTTCATGTGTTAGTTTGATTTATATACCTCAGTTTGTAGACATTCATAATCTTAATTCTGTGGTTGTGAACCTGTTATAAATAAGATCTCCTGAAGATGTTATTTTTAGTTAAGGTGTGGCCCCACTGAATAAAGTTTGATCTTAATCCAGATTACTAAAGGCTTTATAAAGAGAAAGAAATAGGAAGCCAGAATCTTCTTCAATCATGGGGAGGAGCCAGAAGCTGGGAAGTCAACCAAACCAGGAAGAGAAAGGACAAGAGAAGCTATGCGTTGCGAGGTAAGTTTACAGGTCAAAACCCCTAGTAACTGTTTGGGGCTAGCCAGAATGCTACGAACTTGGGAGGAAACAAGGCTTGTAGCCTCAGAACCGTAAGCAATAGAATCCTGTGGTTTAAGTCAACCCATTGTGCGCTATTTGTCATAAAAACATGGCAAACTCAAATAGTTCATTAGTGAAATTAGCCAGTAATTTTGCTTTCTCATTCTTTGTCAGATTTTAGTTTCAAGGTTATGATGGTCTTTTAAAATGATTTGGAAGTATCCCATTTTGTTGTTGTTGGTGGTGGTGCTGTTCTCTGGAGGAATGTGTAAGATCAGAAATGTTTTTATTCATAAATTTTTGGGAGAACTTACCATAAAACCATGTGAGACTAAAAACTTCTTTGTAAGAAGGTTTGATTTTTCCTTTCTAAACGAAAATATTACTTATTCCATTTCTTGAAAAGTTACTGGAAAATTCAAGCTCTCTCTCTCACCACTACCTCTTTTGGGTTTTGATAAGTTATCTTTTTGAAGAAAATTGTCCAATTTACATAAAGAGCAAATTTATTGCCATAAAGTTTAAAAAGTATCCCCATATCATTTTAATATCTCTATCATTGAAGTTGATAAATCCCTTTATTCCTGATATTGGTTTGTGTCATATATCTCTTGTCATGAACTGCCTTCCAGAAGTTTCTTTATTTTATAATTGGTTTTGTTTTTTTAGTTAGTTTTTTTTATTTTTAGAATAACTTTAGATTACATAAATATTACATAAAAAATATAAGGGATTCACATATGCCCCCCCTCCCTCCCCCTCCCACACTTTCCCACAACAACAGCCCTTATATAATTGCTTTTAAATAACTATTTTTTCTTTGCTATTCCTGTCTATTGTATATTTGTTTTCTATTCCTTTAGTCTCTTCTGTTATACTTAATTATTTCCTGTCTTCTATGTTCTTAGACAATTTTTTAAAATCTATTTTCTTGAGATGAACACTTGCATTAATTTTCAGACCTTCTTTGTCTCTAATATATGCTATTAAGGCTATTATTTTTTTCTATAAGTACTGCTTCAACTCCATTGCAAAATTCAGTTCAAATTTTCTGTTTCTTATTGTTATTTCTTTTTTTTATTATTAGAGAAGCTGTGTAAACACAGGAAAATCGTGCATAGACTACATAGTTCCCATATACCACCTTATTATTAACACCTTGCATTACTGTGGAACATTTGTTAGAATTCAAGGAAGACCATTTTTTATAATTGTACTAGTAGCTATAGTCCATCATTTACTGTTATTTCTTTTTACACAGGAGTTAGTTATGATTAGTTTTCTTAACTTCACAATATAGAGAGATTTTCTAGCTTTTTTCAATCTTGATTTCAAATTAATTTTTCTGTGATCAGAAGCTATCTTCTGTATAATTTCAATCTTTTGAAATTTGTAGAATTTTGCTGAGTGTTGTCAATTAAAAATATTTACATGTCCTTGAAACAAATGTTTATTCTGCCGATGTAGAATATAGGTATATATGTCTTTCTTTTTTTGTTTTGTTGTTGTCCTTATCTCATATTATTACTTATACAAATATTTTTATAATAGTTCTGTGTTTTATGATAGTTCTGTGTTCTATCAGTTATTGAGAATTATGTTTTAACATCTCCACTGTGATAATGGTTGCCAATTTGTTTCTTTTTGTAAGTCTGACATTAAATATTATATATTATTATGTATATAACTTTGCCACTAGGAATAAATACATTTATAATTGTTACATCTTCCTGGTGAATTGAGTCTTTTATAATTAGTAATGCAGGTCTACCCATTTTTAAAAATTTCAGTCTACTAATTGTTTTTATTTCACTAAAACATTTAAGCTATTTACATTTACTATAATTACTGATATATTTGGAATTAAAGAAAGCATCTTATTTTGTGCTTTCCAATTATACTCATTTTGTTTCCTTTCCATTTCCTTGCTTTCCTACTGGCTGATTATTTATCATTTCATTCTTTTTTTTCCGCACTAGATGAGGCATCATACACTCAGTTTTTATTATTTTGGTGGTTGCTATAAATTTACAACTTGCATTTTTACCTTAACAAAGTATAAAGTTAATCTATATCTTGACCCTCTTCCTGGATAACACCCTGAGTGTATACCCCTTTGGGGCTCCAGTTTAATGTAGGATGGATCCTCATAACCTTGAGCAGACTCAGGGCCATTATTTCTGCCCTTCTAATTTCATGATGCTGGGTAACTTCAGTCCAAGTATGAAGATATATGCCAATGCCCTCAGGGCAACAGCAGCTCTGGTCCTCTTAAAATTCTGCTTACCCCTCTGGGATTATGCTTCCTTCCAGAATTTGGCCTGACAGTTCTGCTATCTTGGCAGATCTTCAACACTTTTATGGTATATTAAAAAATACATTATCTAGCAATTTTAGCTGATATTTAGGAGAAAAGTTGATACAAATAATGTACCCCATCAGAATGGAATAGGAAGACTAAATTTTTAAAAATGTATTAAATATAGCAACACTTTGCCTATTACATTTGTAGAAAATTTTTGAATTTTTATTTCACTTTTTTTGAGGATTCTGCCTTTCCACATAGGCTTAGAAAGGTTTGTGATCAAATAAATATTTACCTACAGTTTCTACTAATTTTTATAGATTATTATTTTTTTACATTAAGTTAATAGGTTATGCTTGTATTAACTGTTTCACTTTAAAAGCATATTTTAATCTCTTTAAATCTCCACTTATTATTCTTCTTTTAATTCTCAACATTTTAATATTGTAGTGATAAGAAAAAATAAAAGCATATTTATTTCATAATATGATATGCAATAATGCCTTTGGCTCCTTTATCCTTACAGAAAGTGAAAAGATCACTAACATGTTTCGATGGCTAATTCTTAGGGCATATATTGGCTTATTGCTATAAATATTGGTAGCTTAAGGCAGATTGGAGGCACAAGTTTTATTGAAACATACACATTCACAAAATGCATACACTTAACTAGTATGTTTTAGCATCCTAAAATGAAAGCATGAAGAAACGAAGTCCATAGCATAGCTTTCTCACTTTTTTGGTATACAAGGACAGAAGAAATAAGGGTTAGATAAGGACAATTCATGGTAAATTATCCATGGGTTACAAAACTTATAAAGAAGGCTTGAGCCATTTAATATTTTATTTTTTATTTTTTCCAATTTTTATATTATACAAGTTGTAGGTTTACAGAAAAATCATGCATGAAATACAGAGTACTTATATACCACACTGTTATTAATACCTTGCATTATTATGGTATACTTTTTACAATTCATGAAGGAACATTTTTATTATTGTACTATTAACTATAGTCCATCGTTTATGTTAAGGTTCACTGTGTTGTACAGTCCTATGATTTTTTAAAAAAATATTTTTATTCTAATATTATAAAAACAGCCTAAAATGTCCCCTTTGAACCACATTCAGTCATCTTGTTTTAAGTTCAGCAACAGAAGATATTTTCTGGAATCTTGGTTATTTTCAGAAAGTGTGATGCACCCCTCAGAGAACATATTTATTTTGTAACAGTCAATAAAAGAGTATTAAAGGAAGAAATTCTAATATAGATAATTTTAAAACTCCATTGACTGAGTTTTGGAAGGAGGTTAATTAAGAAATTCATTAAGGCTTATGTGATTAAAGAAGGTACATTCTTTTCATTCAGGCAGACAATTGTGATACAAAAATAATCTTTTTCAGATACATTAAAATACAGAACAGAATTTGTTCTTCACAATAATCTTTAATTCGAGAGCAAGGTATTTCAGGCTGCTCTAGATGTTTTCTGATCAAAAAAAGAGTCCTAGGAAAAATTATGATGGAAGTGTAGCCAAGATTTTATCATTTTTAAAAAAATCATCCATTAGGTTATTTTCGTGCATTTAGTCTTAGATTTTCAGTCAATTTAAGAGCAGTATTAGGAAAGTCAGAAATCCTTTTCTTGAATTTAAATTTATATTCAGAGTTTGTAAGAGAGTCATGTAAAGAGAGACTTTCTGTACTGATCCTGCAGTGACTGCATAATGGTTTCACTAGAGAAAGAAGGAGGAATTTGCCTTCAAGGATCAGAATATTCAGTATTTGTGAGAAACAGAATTTTTGAGGAAATGTGTTTTGACAGATAACATTTAGGTAAGGATTGCATATAAGAGAATAAGATATCCAAACTTGTCTTGCAGATCACAAAGTATATTTAGCATTATTATTATAAATGTTATTATTATTTGGGCTACATTTAAAAAATTCACAGATAACAAGTCACTGATTATGTTTTGTGAAATGTGGAAACCAGGTAATTGTTTTAATTTGCCAATTAAAAACATTCTAAGGAGAATTTTTCAAAAGTTCCTGAGAAATTAATGCCTTATTTTTACATCTAGGATAAAAACCCATTTTGAGGAAATATATGCTACAATAAAAATTTGTTTATTTGAAGTAGTCAAGACGAGGCAAATACAAGACAGAGGACACTGAAAATTTATGAAAATATATAACCATTGTATTTTCTTTTTTTAGCTTTATTTTTAAAGAAGTTTTAGGTTACTGAAAAGTTACATCAAAAGTACAGGGGATTCCCATATACCCCACCCCTTCCTCTCTCACATTTTCCCCTATTAATAACATCTTTCATTTGTGTGGTACATTTGTTACTGTTACTGAACAAATATTGAAACATAGCTACTAATCATGGCCTTTAATTTACATTATGGTTTACACTTTGCCCCACACAATTTTATAGGTTTTGACAAAATGTATAATGGCCTGTATCTGTCATTGTAATATCATGAAGAACAACTCCAATATCCCAAAAATGCCCCATGTTACACCTATTCTTTCCTCTCCTTCCACTCATAACCTCTGGTGACCACTATCAATGACCAGAATCAATGTTGTAAGTTCTTGTATTACTAGAATAATAATGTCTACTTTGGTCCATCGTTGCATTTCCTCCTTATCTTTGTTCACTCCTCAATCTTGAGGATTTGGGGATGGTGATGCACACTCTTCTTCAGATTGCGAGGGGGCTTAGATCCCCTGGGGCAGATGGGTAGAACTGTCTTGTTTGCAGTTGTAGATACTTTCTGTTTTTTGGGATTGGCATTGTCCATCATTATCCTTTTGTTAGTCGTCCTGGGTAAGTCCCATGAACTGGAGGGTGGGTGATGGCTGCAATGCTAATGAAATTCAGGGCTCAACTGGCAAATGAACAGACCAAAGATTTAAGTCTCTGGTACATAAATTTAATGGGTATAGTGCTAATTATAAGTTCAAATAAAAGGGGCGGAAGAACCATGTGTAGGGAAATTATAAATGAGTATAAATCTGTTACATTGGGGAGATAGGTATAACTATCATTTTTAATAATTCAATGTAATCACACAGGTTCTGCCTGAAATCAAATTTATTCTTTTGAACAACACTGTCTTTGCTTTTCTGAAGCACCTTTGTCATAAAACTTGATGTTCTTAGTTTATTTTAAGAGATCTCAATTACCTAATTCAGGTTAGAAAGAACCAACATACAAACTATCCAGGAAACGTTCTCAGATTCCCAGGGCTTCAAGGAAGTAGTTTATAAAAGGTGGAGAAGGTCAGTGTCTATCATCTGCCCCCTCTTGGGGTTGTATTCCTTTATGTTTTCCTTTTGGCCATTTGTTATGGACATTTGACTACTCTCTGTAGACGGTGTCAAAGTCTTAGGAGCCACAATATGAGTGTGAATTAGCTATAAGAGGTAATAAAAAGGCAATTTTAAAGTAGTGAAGCCAAGGTGATTTTGAAGGAAGTGCTATAGGAATCATAAAATAATGAGCAAAGAGAGAAGTGAACCTTGGGTCACAAAGCTTGTATATTTGAACTTGACCTGTGTGTTTTTATTAAAAAAGCAAGGAATGGCATGGAGAGGCATGTCCTGAGGTGACTGAATATGGAATTACAGAAAGAATACATTCAGATTGCAATGCATAATTGGGAAATGTCCTCTGTCTTGTATTTGCCTCGTCTTGACTACTTCAAATAAACAAATTTTTATTGTAGCATATATTTCCTCAAAATGGGTTTTTATCCTAGATGTAAAAATAAGGCATTAATTTCTCAGGAACTTTTGAAAAATTCTCCTTAGAATGTTTTTGTTTTGTTGCCAGTTTTTGTAATGATTTGTGTCGAATTCTCCCAATGCATTGCATGGTACTATTCTTTCTCTGCTTCTAAAGGATAGTTCATTAAATAATATGAAAGTCCAACAAAAAAGAAAAAACAGAGATATAACGTTTGAAGAAATCTTAGTGCTTTTTATAATTATTCCTTGAATCCAGTCCAAACTGGATTGGTGTTCTAAAATTGACTGAGTTGATGACACAACTCTGTGATGAAAATGAGAGCCACTGAGTGTACACTTTGAATGGATTGTACAAAGCATGGGTCTGTATAACACAGAGAATCCTGTGGCAGAAGATGGACTGAACGTTCACATCTGAGAATGTTCTCTCAAGAACTATAACAAATATATAATACTAATACAGGGTGTTAATAATTGGGTGGGTTGGGGGAAAATACACCAAATGTAAGATATGGCTTATAGTTAGTAGTAATATTTTGACTGTTGCATTTCATAGTTTCTAACAAATGTTTCACAACAATGCAAGGTATTGGTGGTGGGGCAATGTATGGGAGCAATGTATGATGATATGCATGTTTTGTAAATTCAGAACTTTTACTTATGCTTATTGTTTATGTATGTTCATGCATGAATAATATACTTCAACAAATGAAAAATATATATAGTCTACAAAACAATACTTACAATACGTTTTCATTTTTGTAAAACTGTGTTAACATTTTGGTATATCATTGCATTTTTCTGTACTTTTCAAATTGTCTACAATGAAAAAATATTACTTTTTAAAATCTAAAACCTATACAAGACAAGTATGCATTTATAATTTTAAAGCCTAAGTATGGAAACTGCTGATAATAAAAACAATAAAATGCCAAAACCTCCAAAATATATCGTGAACCCTTGTTAGTATACAGTGGGGCTGAAATCTGTGGCATTATATGAAGAAAATAAATCATTGTAATATGTTTAATAAAGGTTAGAGTTACCAGTGACAATGAGAATGGGAGTTAGGGCTATAGTTTAGAGGTTGAAGACTCAAATAATGACAGGAACCAGGCAGGTAATAAAATGTGTGAAGCAGGGCAAATGGTGATCTAATTTTAAATGTTGGCAACTAATTAAAATATTTTAAATATACTGTATAAGGCAAACAAAACACATCTGTGGGCCACATGTCCAAGGACAACCCTAAAGCAACTTTTGTAATCCTACTTATTCTTCAAAGCATGCATTGTGTGCCTGCCTTTCTAAGAACCCTATTGTAGCAAAGTCAGTCAAAGCAAATCCTGACCTCAGAATTTTTATTGAGCTTGTAATCAGAATTAAAAGCTGTATCACGTTTGCTCACTTATTGTTTTCTCAGTGAGGCTTCTATTCCCTGTGAGACTGAAGGTCCTTGAGGACAGAGATCATGTATTATGCGCTCTAATTTTTCTCATGTTTTCACATACTTTATGGGTAACTAGATTATAATAATAATAATAATAGCAGCTAGCATTAATTAAGCTCTTTCCACGAGCCATAACATTTCTCATAGATTTTACCTGTATTATTTAATTCTTAGAACAAACTTGTGATGGAGGCACTAGTATTATCCCCATTTTATTAATTAAAAAACTGGCACAGAGAAGTTAAGTGACAGGCCAAGGTCACACAGCTGGTGAGGGGTGGAGTCAGTAAATCTGGCCAGGCTGATTCCATAGCATTCTTAGCCACTATGCTATACCTATTAATTAATTAAACAATGGATTCTAGCCAAGTATTTCAAACTTTTGTCATTTGTATTTCTTCTTTTGAAAAAAATGTCCATTGAGGTCTTTTTCCCATTTTTCAATCAGGCCATTTGTCTTTTTATTGTTGGGTTGTAGGATATCTTTATATGTTGTGGATATTAGTCCCTTGCATTGCTGTGAAACTTTGTTACAAACTATGAAATAGCATCATCAAAATATTACTACTAACTATAGCCCATATCTTACATTTGGTGTATTTTCCCCTGACCCACCCAATTATTAATACCCTGTATTAGTATTTTATATTTGTTATAGTTCATGAGAGAACATTCTCATACTTGTTCTGATAATGTTAAGATGCATACATTGTGGGAAGCAATAGTAAAGCACAAAGGTAGAAGCATTGGTTCTATCCAACCTGATTCTTTTCCTGGCCAGAATAACTTCAAATATGTGTGGGCAGCTGCAGGACTGTATATTCAGACCAGCACATGGCATTTGAACTCAGCCCTTTGGTAGGGCTGTGGACATGGTGTGGCTCCTTTGATGTTTGTCCTAAGTTCCTACTGATACTTAGGCTGAAAACCACCACTGTGACATATGGCTGCACCTAACATTTCTCTATCACTGCCATGTATTTCAATCCTTCTGCTGGCAGTCAAAGCCTGTCTGTCTTAAGTCCCATTCCCTCAGGACTGTGCATTCTTTTAAATGATAATAGATGCTAATGGAATGATTTGGTAGACTAATCTCTGATAATGTCGCTCTTCTCAGGTAAAAGTCAATTTTAGCCTAGTTAAAATGCACAGCACCTTTGGCAGGTCTTTAAGGAGCGGCAGGCAAATCAGAGATTTCTGACAAACCAATCAAGTGGAGATATTTTAGTGAGTGAGGCCTTTTATAACTGTATAACTTATGACAGCTAAGTAGAAAGTGGCTCTCTAAGTCTCTCAGATGAGTCTTGATTCATATGACAGTGAACTGGTCATTATGCCACATATCCACACATGCACTGACCTTCTGCCCCTCCAGCAGGGTATATAACAACACACTTGTGGACTGCCTGCCTGTACGTATAGCAATGAAAAGATATGAATTCATATAGCAAAACAAAAAATTAATAAAAATTTTTTGAGTTTAATTTGGCATTTTAAAATAATTTTAAAGCTCCATCACTGCAGACTAGTATTATTTAATTTATATTAGCAATAAATATTTATAGAATTAAAAACCTTTGCATGCAGAGAGGAGAGTACAAGGAAGAATTCTACTATGTGCCATGCTTTGTGTAAGTGCCTGCCATAAAATTTTATGTAATCTTAGAGATTAATTCTGTGGAGTAGGTATTCTTACATGCATTTTAGATAGTATGAAACAGAGATTCATGGAGCTATAACAGCTCACTGGGGTCACATAACTAAGCATTGGTTTCAAACTTTGAATACACATGAATCTTGCTGTCCAAACACCTGCTGCCAGAGAAATAAGGGCATTTTAGAATGCGAGGAAAACGGAATTCTACTAGTTAAAGAGCTATGTCATATTTGCAACAAATATGACAGACAAGATGTTGAAAATATAAACTTACTAACTGATAAAAAATTAAAATCCATGGGAAAATTGGTAAAGGGAGACAAGTGACAAATTGCAAGATAAAATACCCAATATCTAAAACACAAATTCTCCTTTGTAAGGAAAAAAATTGAGGTGTAAATTGTAAAAATCACAATTTTAACCCATCAAATTGACAGATATTTGAAAAGTTACATAATATTAAATTCTGAAAGTAATGTGTTCAATTGTGTAAAACCATACTTATTTCCATATAAAACAAGAAGGCTATTAAACAATACTTGAACAATGTTTATGTGTCGGGATGATTTGAATGTTCAGTTTCACATTTTTTGAATTTTGGACAATTAACATATATTATTTTAAAAGCATTTGAGTGGGAAATGTGATGCTAAAGAAAGAACCAAGTCTACATATACTATGACAGTGTCAGCAAAATAAAGCATGTGAGCCTCCTAGTGCTGCTTCTCCTGGACTAGGTCTAACTGCAGCAACATGGCCCTAGCAATCAGGGCTCACTTTTTCTGTGAACTGACAGGGGAAGATGAAAAGGGTGCCCAATGGCATGGATTCATGCTGGGTCTCAGTCCAGGGTATGCAAAGGCACCCACAGAAGAAGCTGGGGGTTCAGGAGTCTACTTTGAAGACTGCCCTTGCTGTGAAAAACAACCTGCTCTGCTGATGCTGCTTGCTCAGGGCACTGCCTCTGCTAAGCCCTACCCAGGGACTTCCTGTAAAGTCACTTCCTAGAGGAAGGGAAAAGGCATCAAGAACCTAACTGGACTGAGTGGCCTCTAGGCCTGCTGAGCAAGTGCATTTTGGTAAGAATCTCTCTCAGGTGATTGCTTTAGATCAGGGTCTTTTGTGTTGAGAAGCTGCAAACTCTGGCCTCTGGCCACTACAAACCCTCTGCTCTAAGGAGGGATATTTTCTAGTTTGCCTGAAACTTTCTGACAAACTGTGTAATGAGGGGCAAAAAATGTAAAAGATTTTAACATTAATAAAAAAAAAAAAGCATGAGAGTTCTGCTTCTGGCCTTTGTGGAGCAATTGAGTCCAGATATTCCCATCCACCTAAAAATCAAGGAGAAAATGTATTACTGGTTTGAGGACATAGGGCAATAGGCAGCATAGATCACTGGTCCTTGAGAGAGGGGTGATAAACAAGTAAACCCCAACAATTGCTTCACATTACTGCCTGGAGAAAGTGTCCAGGCCACAGCTCATGAAGGGGGAAAACAGGTGGAGCCCAATAGGCTCCCAGAGTTGGAGAGGCAGACTTCACAGTTCTGGAAAGCCAAGGTAGCTAGAATTTATAGGGCAGAGTACTGAAGAAGAGACAGTTGCAGGAAGAAAAGAGATGCTCAGAGAGAAAGAGATGGGCATAGGGTACCTCCTACTCCTCCTCCCCCACACCTGTATCTGAGGACTGCAAGAGGCCAGGGAAAGAACTACTAGAAAGGGCCAACTGAACAATCCCCAGAGCCCACACAAGGCCAGGAATAGTTCATGTTCTACCAGATAGCATGGAAAATCTTTGTAATACTTGGGGCATGAGATAGAGTATTCAGAAAGTTTGCATCTTGATAGTGGGACCAAGGTAGTCATAGTCTAAAAGTTACTCTAGTCCCACTTAACAAAGCTTAATATATAAAGTCTTGAAAACAAAACTGTTTCTATGTAAATTAATTGTACCTTGGAACAAAGCTCAAGAATATTTAAAGGAATATAAAAATATCTAACACTCAGGTAAAATTTGCAATGTCTGGCATCCCCTAAAAAATTAGTAGGCATGCAAATAAGCAAGAAAATTTGACCTATCATGAGAAAAATTAATGGATGGAAAGAGACAGAAATGACATAAGGTAGAATTAGTAGTCAAGGAAATTAAGTTATTATAAATATATTCCATATATTCCTGAAGGTAGAGAAAAGAATGAGCATGTAAAGGAGAGACATGGAAAATATGAAAAAGATCCTGCTCTAAATTCTAGAGATAACATACATACAATGTCTGAGATGAAAACAACCCTAGAGGGCATTAGTAGCAGATTAGGCATTGCAGAAGAAAATATTAGTGAATATGAGGAACTGGTAATAAAAACATTCCAAAATTAAACAAAGAGAAAAAAGACAAAAAATAAATAAACAGGACATCAATAAGTTCTGGAACACCTTCAAGTTTCCCAATATATGTGTAATAGGGATCCCCAAAAGAGGCGATGGGAGTACAGAAAAAATTATTTGATAAAAAGCCAAATTTTTTCCAAACTTGATGAAAATTATAACTTCTAAGATCTAAGAAACTCAATAAGGTCCAAACACAAAAAGCACAAAGGGAACCACAGTAAAAAAAAATCCTAATCAAATTGTTTATTACCAGTAATAAGGAGAAAATCTTAAAAGTACTCAGGAAAAAAAAGTCAGTATTACATATAGAGGCACAAAGGTACAAAGGAGAAGAGGCTTCTCAGAAGTAATACAAGCCTGAAAAGAGTGTTGCAACATTTTTAAAGTATTGAAAGAAACAAAAGCCTGTTAATCTAGAATTCTATGTCTAGCAAAAATATCTTTCCAACAAGAAGGTCAAATAAAGCCTTCCTTAGAAATACAAAAGCTGAAAAAAATCATCACTAGTAAACTTGTGCTCTAGAGCAGATAAAGGAAGTCCTCAGGGTAGATGGGAAATGATACTGGGTGCAAATTGGGGATCACACAAAGGAAGGAATTGATAACGTGGGTAAATATGAAATTCCTGAGTTTTCTTTTCTGATTTGAAAAATTATGAAAATATAATTGAGTGTTTTAAATTAACAAGGCTATGTTGTGGAGCTTATAACATATGTAGAAGTAAAAAGAATGACTACAATAGCACAAAGACTGGGAGAATGGAAATGGAAGTATATTGTGATAGGGCTCTTTTACTGAATGTGAAATAGAATAACTAATTGAAGGTAGGCTGTGAAAAGTTAAAGATGTATACTAAAATTTCCAACACAACCATCCAAACACACACACACACACAGAGAGAGGTATAGCTAATAAGCCAATAAAGTAGATAAAATGAAATCATAAAAATAATTAATCCAAAGGAAAAAAGGAACAAAGTTGAGAAGGGGCAAGTAGAAAACAACTAGAAATATGGTAGAGTCAAACTTCACGATGTCAATAACTATAGCCTATGTAAATTGTCTAACACTCCATCTAAAAGTTAGAGAGTCACATGTTGGATTTTGAAAAATCAATCCTCATAAAAGCTGCCTACAAGATACTCACTTTAAATATAAGACACAAGTAGGTTAAAAGAAAAAGGATGAATAACTTACATGCCATGCTAACACTAATCAACAGAAAGCTAGAGTGGCTTGGGTTAGGCAAAGATATATTAAACTGTAAAAAAGTGAATAAATTGGACTTCATAGAAATAGAAATGTTTGCTTTTCAAAAGACACTATTGCAAACATGAAAAGGCAAGTAATAGATGGAGCAAAAATATTTTTAAAACATATCTGACAAAGGATTTGTATCTAGAGAAGAACTCTTCTAACTCAATATTAGTGATACAACCCAATTTAAAAATAGCCAAAAGCAGTTCTTAATAGAGGAGGACAAACTAGTATGTCAAGACCTCAGTGTTGTTGCAAGTAACCATGAAACTTGTCATCCAAGGAGTGAAGCTTGGGGGTCGTCATGGGCCCAGAGGGGTGGGGGAGGGAGGAATAGAATAGATCAAATGGGGTGTTTAGTGGGCAATGGAAGTGTTCTACATGATCTTGCAATGATGGACACAGGCCAAGTTTAATTTCATCAAAATTTATAAAAATGTACTGTCTAAAATGTAAACCATAATATAAACCATTGACCATGGTTAGTTGCTATGTTTCACTATTTGTATATCAGTTGTAACAAAGATACATCCACATATAATAAGGTATTAATACAGGAAGGGGGAAAAGGCAGAGGATGTTGGGTATATGGCAGTCCCCTGTATTCTGTATGTGACTCTACTGTGACCTAAAACTTCTTTGAAAACAAAATGAAAAAAAAGTAAGACACTGGGGAATAAATGGAAGAAAATGTCACTCTACATACAGGACAACAGATATTACAGTGATGAAAGGCAAAATATCAAAAAATTTAAAAAATGTATCTTTCATTATTTTTTAATATCCCAATCTTTTCATTTTATTTTTAGTTTGTTTAAATTTTATGTATTTTATTTCTTATATTTAAACCTATCATTATTATTTCATTTTCCTATTAGTTGTATTTGGCTATTTTAT
>JAQZBX010013981.1:0-38950 GCA_029593785.1 Cabassous unicinctus | reverse complement strand
ACGGCTGTGCAGATGTTCCATAAATTTTTAACTAGTCTTCTAGAAAGGAACATTTTTAGGTTGTTAATTATCTTTCACTTTTATGAACAATACAGCAATGGATAGCTTGTACATTTTGGCTATGTGTGAAGATGTCTTTATGATTCATGTCTAGAAGTGGAATTTCTGGGTCAAAAGAAATGGGCATTTAAAGTTTTAACAAGATACTGCTGTGTTGCTCTCCACTGAGTATCAATTCATACATCCACCAGCAAAGTATGAAGGTGTTCTCTTTCCCCAAACCTTTTTCAACACTGAGTTATAAAATTTTTTGAGCTTTGTTAATTGAAAAGAAATGAAATCATACCTCATTCATTGTAGCTTTAACTAGCTTTTCTTGTTTTATAAAACTGAACAACTTTTCTAATATTTTAGGCCCAGTTGTATTTCATTTTTTAGGCATTGTAGCTCATATCCTTTGCTCATTGGGTTATTGGTTTTGCTTATTGAAATTTAGAATATTATGTTATTTTAAAGTTCAAATCATGATAGAACAATGGATTTTTCTAGTACATCAAAAGATATATAAAACTTCCTCTTTCAACTTAAATGTTCAGCTCCTCTCACTTTTTTTTTTATCAGCTCTAAAATGAGCAATTGTGGTTTTCCTAAAATATATTTGGCATTGTGTAACTCTCATTTGTTTGTTTTATCAATGGTGGCTTCTAGGACACTTGTGGCATGACTAAAACTTGAATTGTGGCTTGTCTTGACTAGGGGTAAGGAAAATGAAAGAGATAATTTTAGCTGGCAGGTGTATTGGGAAATTATATAGGAATCAGTTATTTGTTTTTATTTTGTTTATATGGCTTATTGATGTTATTATTTGTGTGTGTGTGCATGTGTGTATGTGTGAATTGACTACATATTTGGTATCCTGGGTTATAAAAAGTACACAACAACTTGAGGAATACTCATTAAATTTAATACATAAAGATATTGTAATTTTAAGAAATTATTAAGTTACAGTAAAAATAACCTAATTACTGAGTTAAGCATTCAACACAGCTTTATTATATTGGACTTAGTGGCATTAAATACTGTATTAAATTCCTTTATGCATTAGATGTACACAGAATATGCTGCTCTAACATCATTGTTTTAATATTATCTGTATAGTATTTGTAGCTTGATATTTTTGTCCTGCTATTGTACTACACTTATCTTGAGAAATAATTTTTTTCTACTTAGATCTAGTACGGAATAGTGAAAAACAATGGGTTTTGGAGTCAGATTCACTTGAATTCACATTCTGGTTCTACTTTCTAGTTTACGTAATCTTGGGCAAGAAATTTAACTTCTCTGAGCCTCAACTTCTTCATAAGGCACTTAGCTAAGGGCCTCACCCTTAGTAGATTTTAATAAAACCTTACTGTTATTTATAGTATTTCTGAAGCACATTTTATAGTTCTCTAGATTAAAACATTTTCATGGTGAAAATATCAATGCAAATAGAATGCAGCTAAATTTGGCTAATTTGGTGGTTATCATTGTGGATTATTTTGAAAGTGATCCCTCTTTGAACTTGAAGGTTTTTATTGTCTTTAAGGTTTTTGCTTAAAAGTGAAATATCCTGAACAAAGTAAATTTATTAATACTGTAGTAATGGAAGAACATGTAACATTGATATAAAGATAGTGGTTACCAGAGGTTCTGAGGGGAGGGGGAGGGAATAATAGGTGGAACATAGGGCATTTTTAGGCCATTGGAACTAAGTGTAAACCACAGTGTGAACTATAGACCTTGATTAGTAGCAATGCTTCAGTATTTATTCAATTGTAACAAATGTATCACACAATTTTAAGATGTCATTACTAAGGGAAGATGTGGGAGGAGGAGGCAGTGGGGTATATGGGAATCCCTTATACTTTCAATGTAACTTTTCTGTAATCTAAAACCTCTTTAGAAATGAAGTTTATTACATTTTTTAAAAAGTGAAACATCCCCCCAGAAGGCAGTAAGGGGGATAACTTCAGGGGGAGCATGAAAGGCTGCTTTAATCTGATTTGAGTCTGGCTTTGAATATGAGCCTGTGAGTGGCAAAAGAGAGGATCAAGGGAGAGAGACAAACCTGAAAGAGAGATAAATGTAGCCTTTTCACCTTGTGCCTACCTTAAGGAAACAGTGCTCTCCAGCAGGTCAAAAGAAAGGAGAGACAAAGAGCATTAAAATTTTTTTTTTTCATTAGACTACATGAAAACACAATTGTTCATACTGAGGGAGGCTAGATTAGGGAATAAAGAAACAGATCTGGGACCTGGTAGAAAAACAGGTGGCTATGGATACCCCACAAGATGGCTGCTGGAAGAACCTCGCAAGAATTCCCCATTCAGACCAGGATTTCATCCGGGATCAAGGAAAAGCCCTGGATATTCTCAAGGGGCCTTATCATTGGGCTCTCCTGGGCAATTGATGGGTGGGGTAACCAATCAAAACAGCAAACAACTGGGATTCCTCCCCCTGAGATTAGCAAAGGTGCAGAATAATTAGTGGTTTAAAAAGCAAGTGTGGAAGCTAAACCGGCCCAGTTTTTGTCCTGTTTTGCCCTTTCTCTCCCTGCCTGGATTAGCACGCAAGTATATCTGGGGTCTTGTAATCTGTAATGGGGATTTGTAATCTGTAATGGGGATTTGCAGTCTGTAAATCAGCCCTTTTTACCCTCTTTTAGCCCTTTTCCTCTCTCTGCCTGGAACCCGTAATCTCCCTTTTCTCTTTTATTTTCTTAATACCCATGATCTGTTATTTTCTCCCATTTCTCTTCTCTTATTTTCTTAATAAACTACTGGCTTAACTGAACTGGTGTGTACTTAAAATTCTTTTTTGTAGCATAGCCAAGAACCTAGAGAAAACCTGGCAATAATAGTAGTTTTATTTGTAATAGCTAAAAACTGGAAACAACCAAAATGGCCCTCAGTAGGGAGATCTTTTTGGTAATAGAGTTGTTCAGTATCTTGATTGTGGTGATGGTTACATGAATCTACATATGTGATAAAATGATGTATGCACACATCTTTCCAATGGCAAATTCCTGGTTTTGAGATTTTACTATAATTATGTAGGATGTAACCATTTGGGGGAAATTGGGTGAAGGGTACCAGAGCCTTTTCTGTACTATCTTTGCAACTTCCTGTGAATCTATAATTATTTCACAGTAAAACATAAAACAAAACAAAAACCACATAAAATCATTAGAGGGCTTTCATTGTTAGATCATTTCTTATCGAATTCTCTGGAGGTAGTTGTTTTGGTACCCATGGCATGCTGATCAGTGAAAGTGGGTGGGAAAATGGAGAGAAAAGTGAGCCTTGTAATGCAAATTTAGGGAGCCAAATCAAATAGCAAAGATATTCACAACGTTAAAGGCCTTTAGAATAGAAAGGCTTTTAAAATAAGTAGTTGTTTGTCTAATGCATGATTGTAATTACAGGGAGGCTCTTGGACCTATGAATGGAGAGGAAGTAGAGGCAGAAGCCTCCAGATTCCCACACCCCATTTTTTTAGGAGCTACAGGGGATTGAACCCAAGACCTCATACATGGGAAGCAGTTGTTCAACCGCTTGAGCTATATCTGCTCCCTCAATTTAGTTTTTGAAGTGGGGACCTGAACCACATCTGCATAATTTCTAGTCCAGAGCACTAGTACTGGGGACGATTTCCCTCTTGGGCAGATTTGTTAGTGGATCTACAGTAGATGTAGCCGACTTGAATCCTTCTGGGATCCAGGACTCTTATTAGGGAATAAAGATTAAAAATGACAAAAATTCTTTGAAAAAGACTATTGAAATTAATTTTTTTTTCATAGTTGAAGAAATAAACTCTAAAGAGTTCATTTAAATAAGGGAGGTAGACTACATGAAAACACAATTGTTTTCAGTGCTGAAGTGGCAGGTTTAAGTAACTCATCTAGGTGTATGCTTTCCACTGCTTGGCTTTCATACAGTCTTTTCATCCACCACTTCTGCCTGAGCCTCCATTTCCTTATAAGCAATGAAAGTTAATTATATTTGTGTGTTTACCCTTTTCTGGCTTTTATCTTAAATTTGGCTTTATATCTTTCCTTTTGAGGTAGTGGGACTTCCATGTGGAATGTTAAGAGATGTGGTTCTTCTGCTAGGGAAGTACTTCAGAACTAGAGATTTTAGACAGAATTTAAGAGGCAGTATACTGTAATGCTTAATAGCATGGACTTTGGAGCCACTCTTGGATACAAGCCTGGCTCTCGAATTTGGCAAGTTATTTAACCTCTCTATGCCTCAGCTTTTCAATTTGTAAAATGGAGATAAATGGGGATAAGAACAGTACCTAACTCACAGGGTTTTAAGAGGATTAAATGAGCCAATAAGTATAAAGTGCTTAGAACGTTCCTGGCCCATGCTAAACACTAAGAGTTTCCTTTTGCTAGCATATTACTGTTCTGCACTTTTCCAGTTGTCTCATGTGTATGTTACACATGACCCCCAATCAACCTTAAAGCTTCCATGGAAAGGTATGACTGTTTTCTACCTTTCTCTTACTGATAAAGTTTGTACCCAAGAGGTGCGCAAAGTAAATGTATGGTAAGCCTCTAACTCCAGGAAACCATTTGTCTTGGTTTATTCACTAAATAATATCTAAGAACCTTTCTCCTTCAAAATGGTAAACATCAAATGACTTTTCATCAATACAATAGACTCAGGCTTAGGTGAAAGATTCAGTAGAGCAATATCTCACACAATACAGTTCCCTTTAATGCAGGGGTTCTTAACCTTTTTTGTTCCACCGACCCCTTTGTCAGGTGAAAACCACAGACCCCCGTATTATTTAATAAATATATCACATCCACACCAACACGTCCCCACAAGAATATTTTTTTTTAATTTAAATTCAAGCTCATTAACCGCTTCTTAAGAACCCCTGCCTTAATGGTACTGATATAAAAGCATCTTTCTGCTTTAATGGTACTGATATAAAAGCATTTGTCTCTCTTTTGATTCATTTCGCGTCATAGCTCTTGTCTGATTCCCCTTTTGTTTAACCTCCTTTCCCCACGTGGGCTTATCGGTCTCAGGGCGTGTAGAACCGCCGTGAACTTTTCTCTTTCGGTGCATAGCAAACGGATTTTTAAAACCAGGCCCTGACCTCCGTGTGACCACCCAGGCTCCGCCCACAGCCCTGACGCGATGACTTGAAAGAGGAAGGAGGTGGGGCGATGCCCGGTTCCTAGGCGGGGCTCAGTGGTGTGCCTCGAAGCGCTGGCGCGTCTGACGTAGGACGTTACCGGTTGACGCAGCCGCAGTGCCGCCTGGCCCTATGGTCGGATCCCTCCCCTCCTCCGCTGGCAGCGCTGGGTTTCAGTGGCTGAGGCCCCGGCCGTACCTGGGGCGCAGGCCCTGGCGGCCGGGCAAGAAGGTGTGGGTGTGGGCCGTGCTCCGCGGGCTGTGTCAGGCTTGGCGCTGCTGCTGCCGCCTTCCGGGGCCCTCGGCTCCCCTTGGATAGAGGCCGGAGCGGTTCCGGGGCCGCCCCGGTCCTTGCCCAGGTGAGGGGACGACAGGTCGGCCAGTCAGGGCTGGGCTGGGCAGCACTTTTTCGAGCGTCTTTGGACATCAGCCGGGGCGGAGTCCGGGAGATTCGTCTTCGTCGTGACTACCTGCTGCGGCCGCGACTCATCTCATAATGCCTTTCCCATCTTTACCTGCAGCGCGGTGCAATTTTAGGCCGGGTGTCCGGGGTCCGTGGGAAGGCCTGGAAGGGCCTTGACAGGTGGTTGGGGGCTGGACGCAGGAGGGCTCCTGCGGGTGGTGATAACGAGGGTGGGCGGCGCCCCTCTGCGGGTGCGTGGCCCCAGTGGGAGGGACCGTGGGCGCCCAAAGCTGTGGCTTCAGCCTTGCTAGTAGCGCCTGGCTGCTGTAGATCAAATACTGCTTAACATAGGGTGGGTGGGTTGACGAGGGCGATGGAGTCTTAGAATCGCTTTCTTCTCACCAGTTGTGTATTCTGAATTGGTGCTTCCTCTGTGTACACTGCGCAAAAGTACATTTTAACGGATGAAGAAACTAAGGCCCACAGCCCCGAAGTAATTTATACTTAGAGCTGTGATTCAGACCAGGTAACCGACGCCAGCTTACTGATTCCAAGTCATCTATATTATTACCCAAGCATCTTAAGAGTTTGCAATGTGATTTTTGTAAACATATTTTATTTGATGAAAATAAATAAATAAATAGAAAAAAGGAAGCTAACTAAGGCACTGTCCACATCAGAAAGGACCTTACAGTTTGAGAGAACTTTCCCATGACTTTGAGTATGTTAGAAAGCTAGGCTTTAATGGAACCCTCTGACTCTGAAACATACGCTCTTTCCATAATTACAGTGATTTTGAAATCTTTGGAAGGCCGTAGTTTGGAAGTTGTGGTCTTATTCTCGATTTGAATATTGTTTGGAAATTTTAAAGAAGGAAATGTAATGTTGGACTAACGTAAAAGTGTTTGTTTCTTTTGTATGTGTGAAATTAAATCATTTAATCCAAAATGCTGACACTGCTGATAAAGCAAGAATACCTTGTATAATTTGGTTAAAATGTATGTACTTTTTAGGTGTGTTAAGATGGAACACTCTAAAAGGGCCTGCTGAAGTAAGGAGAAGGAAAAAAAGAACATTTGAAAAAAACTTGGGTAAGTATTTTTGACTAAGTTTTACAAAAATCAAAGTTCAGTAATTAAGATAATGAGTGCTGACCACATGGTAAATATTTATATTTATAATAAATCTTTCATGTTATTTTAATTAATAAAGCATGATACTCTGCTAGTGCTATTTTAAGTACAGTAGAAACTAGGAATCTTATAGAGTTCATTTTAGCTTACTCTTTTTCATGTTAAAGATAGTGACTGCATTTCAAATTTTCATTTTAGGGAAATTAGCTCTTTAATTTGAGAAAATATTGGAGAACATATATAGGACAAATAGAATTGACATGGTACGTTATGCAATAGTCTGGATGATGAATTGGAGGGAGGTGAATTTAGAAGCATGGTGTTCAGTTAGAGGCTACTGCAATAATCCAGGTTGAAAATTAGAACGAGAAGTAAAGCAGTGCAAAAGAGAATTAAGAGTTGGAAATGGATTAGGTACATGTGAAGGAGGTTGGATAGAATTTCGTGGGATTAAGGAGAAGTGGAGTCAGGGTGACTACTTCTAGCTGTATAATTAATGTTTAATAAATATTGTGGAATTAATAAAATGAATTTTCTGATATCCAGCTTGGTAAACCGAGTAGATTCTGGGGCTATTTACTGAGGTAGAGAGTATAGGAAAAGGAATAGATTGGGGAACATGGCTGTAGAAGATGAGTTCTGTTTGAGGCTGTTTGAGTCATGGGTGACTTCCAAGAAATGATATTAGGCAGTTGTATGTTGGATCTGAGTTAAGAATGAAGACCCAGTTTGAGAAGCAAATGTTGGAGTCACAGTTTATAGATGATACTTTAAAAGCATTGGGAATAGAGGAGATCACCAACGGAGAAAATATAGTATAATAATAGAAGAGAAATGAGGCTAAGGATCACTAAAATTTAAAGGTTAGTTGGAGGAAAAACATACCTCAAAGCAGGAGTTGGATAAAGTAGGTAGGAGAAAACCAAGACAATCACAAAAGTCAGTGGAAGAACTGAGTTTGGAGAAAAGGAATAAGTATTAGACTTTTTTTTAAATATCTTTTTTATTTTTTTATATTTTATTTTGAAAGATTAAGATTACATAAATGTTACTTAAAAATATAGGGGGATTCCCATATACCCTAGCCCCCCTCCCTCACTTTTCCCCATTAACAACATCTTCCATTAGTGTGGTACATTTGTTACAATTGATGAGCACATATTGAAGCATTGCTACTAACCATGGTCTGTAGTTTACATTATGGTTTACACTTTGCACTGCACAATTTTATAGGTTTTGACAGAATGTATAATGACCTGTATCCATCATTGCTATGTCATGGATGACAATTCCAGTGTCCCCCAAATGCCCCATGTTACACCAGTTCTTCCCTCTCCCTCTCCTCAGCACCTCTGGTGGCCACTGCCTTTATATCAGTGTTACAAGTTCTTCCATTGCTAGAATAATAATGAGTCTACTTTAGTCCATAGCTGCATTCCCCCTTTATGTTTGCTTATTCCTCAATCTTGAGGATTTGGAATGGTGATACCCACTCTGTTTCTGATTGAGAAGGGGCTTAGATCCCATGGGGCAAATGGATGGAATTGTGCTGCTTGCAGTTGTAGATACTCTCTGCTTTTTGGGGATGGGCGTTGCCCATCATCATCCTTTTGTTAGTTGTCCGGGTGAGTCCAGTGAACTGGAGAGTAGGTGTTGCAACTCTGCTGAGATTCAGGGCTCCACGAGCATATGAACAGACCTAAGATTTATGTCTCTGGGACATATATTTAACGAGTATAGTCCTAGATATAGGTTCATATAAAAGGGACAGAAGAGCCATATGTAGGGAAATTATAAGTCTAACTCAGTTCCATGGGGAGCATATATTCCAAAGTAAGGCCCACTGACAGGGTGCCGAATTCCTGAGATTGTCTGCCCTGCCTGTAGTGTCCACATGTCTCCAGAGCCCTCAGGAGCCCCCTTGCTTGAGGCATTGTTTTCTATGGCTGTCAATGCGATGCTCCTTAGATGTCTATCAGCATAACCTCTGGAATGACCTCCTGACTCACTTTAAAATCTCTTAGCCATAAAATCTCATTTGTATGTAGTATTTCCTTATTTTGGTCAAGGTCTTTTTCCAAATGCATCGCTAGTTGGTGCTTCGTAATAATTGGCACTTAGTAATAATCCCTTGGTGCTAGGGAGGCTCATACCCTGGAGTCATGTCCCATGCCTGGGGCGGCGGGGGGTGGGGGGGATGTAGTGCGTTTATATGCTGAGTTTGGCTTAGAGAGAGGCCACATTTGAGCAACAAGGAGGCTTTCAGGAGGTAACTCTTAGGCAATATGTAATACTAGGCTAAGTTTCAATTTCACCAGAACGAGGTTCATAAGTACAACCATCAGTGTCAAGAGCCTGGCATATTTGTCTGTCCCCTTTCACTAGCACTGCCTGTGTACTTGGGGGATTCTTGCTGCTCTAATAGAGGATGTGGCGGAACTTCCAGGATGGGAATAAAATATTCTTTCGGTTATTGTGTGGGTCTCCACCCACTGAGATAACACCCCATGACCACTTGAACTTGTTCATATGCCATAGAGGCATGCCTCAGGTGTACCCCTTCCCACATATCCCCCCATCACTGATATTCCTCACTAGTGATCCTCCCCTGCCACAGTTGTGACCCTTCTGCAATCCAAAACCTCCCCAAAAACAAGCCAAAAAATAAATCAATAAAAATGAATAATAATAAATAAAATATAAAAATTAAAAATAAATGTTTTTTCAATGTGTCTTTCATCACCATGCAATCTGTTCTCTTTCATGTACAGTGACAATTTCTTCCATATGTTCCCCCAGTGTCTTATTTTTTTTCACTTTATTTTCAAAGAAGCTTTAGGTTACAGAAAAGTCACATAGAAAATATAGGAGATTCCCATATACCCAAGCCCCTTCCCCTTTCCCACTCTCCCCTATTAATAATATCTTACCTGAATATGGTTCATTTGTTACAATTGATGTACAGATATTGAAGCATTGCTACTAACTATGGTCAATGGTTTACATTATGGTTTACATTTTGTACTGTATACTTTTATAGGTTTTGACAAAATGTGTAATTGCCAATATCTGTCATTGCAAGAACGTGCAGAACAATTCCAATGCCCTATGTTCCTTCTATTCTTCCCTTCCCCTGGAACCTATGGTAACGGCTAAGTTTCCATTTTTGAAGAAAAAGGTTCATAGTTACATGCAATAATATTGAGGGCTTGACATATTGGGTCTGTTTTCTTTTATTAGGCACTGCTTTTGTTCTCAAGAGATTTTTGTCCCTCTAATTGAGAACATAGAAGGACTTCCCAGGATGGAAGTTTAATATTTTGTTTTGTGTGTGAGTCTCCATCCACTGACATACCACACTATGACAGGTTGAACACTTTCATATTCTATAGACACATACCCCAGGCATGCCCTGTCCTGCCTATCCCCTAACCCCTGGTGCCCTGCACCAGTAACCCTCCCCTGCCATATTTGCCAAAAGAACATCCCCACCATTGTAGATTTAACCACAGACTTAAAATCCCCAGAGTTCACCTACTCCTTCCTCCAGCTCTGCCCCCCCCCCTACTCCCCTTCACAGCCCAGCACCATTGATCCCAGTCACGTTAGTGAACTACTGCCTTATCATAGGTTTTGCCATTGAGCATCAGCTCGCCACACTCTATTCCCTTTCTGTTTCCTGGTAACCTATCATCCAGACTCTAGCTCGGTGCGTCTGCTCAATTTGCTTGAGTCATATCAATGAGGTCATGTAATAATTATCCTTCAGTGACTGGCTTCACTCAACATTAGGTCTTCAAGATTCATTCATGTTGTCTCATGTGTGAATGAATACTGCATTCGAGTATTAGACATTTTTGAGACATTATCCTGGTCACATAAGACCAGGATAACAAAAATATCCCATGGGCATGTCAATTAAGAAATGTTTGTTGACCTGAGCAAGAGCAATTATGCAGATGGAACTAATTCACAATGGGTAAAATGTAAGGCTATGGAATAACTAATATCATTTACTCTTTTAGAAAGTTTGGTTGAAAATGGGATAAAGAAGGGATAGCTAGAGGTAGGAGTTTGAGGGATGGTTTTTGTGTTTTAAAGCCGTGAGAGAGACAGCATATTTACTGAGGATAAAAACCAGCAGAGAGAGAGTTTGAAGATACAGGAATAAGGCAGGTGTTCTTAACCTTTTTGTTCCACAGACCTCTTTGCCATTCAGGTAAAAACCATGGATCCCTTACTAAGTCCACACTATACTGTGTATTATTTAATAAATGTATCACACCTGCACCAACATGTCCCCACAAGAATAATGTAGTTTTTTTTTTTTTTTTTTTTTTTTTTTTTAAATTCAACGTCATTGACCCCTTGTTAAGAACCCTTTGAATAAGGGAACATAATTGGTAAAGTCGAGTCACTGACTAAGGGATGGAATATAAGGGTCAAGGGTACTTTAGATAGACTTCTGCTGAGACCGGAGGGAAGGAGGAAGTAATGATTATGGATACAGATAAATTTATAGGAGGCCGGGTAGAGGTTGCTCCAGAGTCCATGCAGAAGACTCCCACTTAAAGTAGAAAGAGGAAGTGGTTCATTTAAATGATTGTTAGCCATTCTTGGTGTGGCATTTCCGAATAAGGGAAGGAATAAAAGGGCATCTATTGCCACTGATCATGCTCAATAGCTTGATGTTGCCTCTTCTGATTATTCAAAGAAGAGGGATTGCTGATCTTTTATTTAATGGAGAGTTTAATGGAGGAGCCTTTTAGGAGGAAAAAAAATGACATGTTGGGCAAATATGAATTTTTATGCCAAAATGCAGATTTCAGTAACATTTTTATTAGCTTGAAAACCAGAACTTTAGAGCTGGAGGAGAGAACTCACTTTTCACAGAAAGAAACTGAGGACTAAGAGATAATTACTGACTGATTCTGGCAACATAAATATGAGTAGCAATATAACAGACCTCTGGAGCCAGTCTAGGTTCAAAAACTAGGTTTGCCATATCTTAGCTGTGTCTGTGCAAACTTCCCAATGCCACAGTTTTCTTATCTGTAATTGGGGAATTATTTGTGACAATTAGATGAGTAAATACATGTAAAGTGTTTAGAATAGAACCTGGCACAAAGCAAGCAATGAATAAATGTTTAGCCTTTATTATGGGGGCTATATTTTATCATTTTAATTGTGAGTTAATACTATAGAAGGAAAATTTGGAAGAGTAAGATAACATCGACCAAAATATTTAGAGTCTAAAACTTTAGACTATTGCCCCTACTATACTTTGTCACTTTTTATGCATATATAAAATATGTTTATACCTAGCTCCACCTGCATTTAAAATACTGTGTCAAATATCACCAGTAGTATTATACAGGTTATAGCCCCATAAACTCCCTGAAATAGCCTTTTTTGTTGTACTCACATTAAATTTCAGTTTCAATTTTAGCAATATTCTCAACTCACAGGAATTGACTTAAATGGATCTGTTGGGCTCTCTGCATAATAACATACTCATAAAAAATATTTTCTCTGAGGGTGTTGGTAAACACACATAGCCACTTTTTTTCCTTTCTCTTTCTGAGTCCCAAGACCTTATATTACTGGCTGGGTAGTTTGAATAATTATTTAGTGCCTGTGGTTTTCTTACTGTGGTGGCTTGGGGTGGGACAATAGGAGGGAAGTTTAAGGACGAGCTAGGAAAACAGAAATATTATTATTACAAGAAATTTTCTTTAGAATTTTACCTTCCTGCTAATGGCTGTTACTCCTTCTGGAGTGTTTTTAATCAAAATGGAAGAGGTATATGCATTCTTGATTAAAAGAAACTTGGAGACTGTGTTCACTGGCCAATACCAAAGTGAAAATGAAACCCCATCACAGATCAGTTTATGGGGTGTAGAAGTGGAAGGACTAAACCTATAATTCATGGTAATCTCTGCTAATATCTTTGTATTGCTTTCCAAATTAAGGAATCTGCTGAAGGTAGTATTTAGTTCTGGTGGACTGCGAGAAGTGGGTAATGTTTAAAAATCTTGTTTTTTTCCTACATTTGGAGAGGTTGAAGTTAGCTCTGTTTACTCTTTTGGTAGATATGTTTTCTACAGATTTTTAAGGTATGTTTTGCTTTCAATAAGTATTTAGGTGAACCAGCATACATTTCTGGCTATAGAAGTGAGATTTGTTAATGTTGCGGCATCTTTGTTAGATGCTGTGACTTCCCAGATGCTTAAAAATTCTTCTGTATATAACATGACTGAACTATTTTGTGGCATAGATGATGATATTAAAAGTGCTTAACATTTGTTTAGTTGCTGATTTATAGTGTTTAAATTGTCAGTTGGCATGTCAGAATATTCCTTCTGCAACAGTTGCCTAGTGACTATTGACCTTTGGTATTTGGTTTGCTTCTAAGAATCATGCTTCACAGTATTTGTAGAACTATGTTATTCATATTAAATTAATCTGTTCTTGATTATTATTTATGCCAACTAATTTCTCTTGGTTGTAAAGTCTTGTTTTGTTTAAGTATATCTATATCCTTATCTTCTTTTATATATTGTATAAGGAATGAGAAACATTTTAATCATTGTTTACTGCACTTGATTGTTTTTTAGCTTTCACCTTGTTCATTGAACTGATTTTTTTTTCTTTTAGTACATTAATAATAGTGACCTAACTACTACTGCTATAATGAGCTTCTCAAGTATTGTGCTAGGAGTTTTATGTTTGCTCTTTGTTTTTAATGCTTTTGGTATCTTTTCAAGGAAGGGGTGGCTATTTTACAAGCGGCAAACAGACTCACTGAGGTTCAACAATTTGCTTAAGCTATTTCACAGTCAAGGAAGGGATAGAATGAGCTTTCCATTTCAGATCTGTCTCTAAAGCCTGCTGTTTCTAGGTTACCAGACTATTTTCATTATTTCCAATTAAATATTACTTTCCAACTTAGTCTATTGTGTTTACAGTTAGTTGGCAGCTAAAATTGTATTTGTCGAATATTGAATCCTGGGACTGAAAGAAACCTGGATTGACTCTTCCTAGGTAGAGAGGATTATAGTTAAACTGTTTGACCTAAGAAGTTAATTGTGTATTTTGTTAGTTTATATGAACAGAAGAGGAAATTATATAATTTTACTTTATACAAAACTGCCCTGGTCAAAATTGTAAAGGAGGTCAAGTTTGCTTTGTTGCCCACTATCTCCTTTTTTAAGGTTTTTCTATCTTCAGCAGTCTCAGGCCTTTTGAGATATTCCTAGGTCCTGCTTGTTAATGAGAAAAGTAATCTAATGGATTAATTTACACTAATAACACATGATAATTAATAGGAGCTATTATTGAAATATCCTAAAGATAGATTTGCATTTTAAAAGAGAATATTGGTTAGTACTCTGTTTAACTCAAGGAAAGGATGGCGGAATTTCAGCCTTGTGGTATCTTGATGGGTACAGTTTTTTAGAGAGGGCCTTTCACATCACCATAGGATCAGTGGGTAATGCCAGACTCTCTATATATCCAATACTGTCTCAAATGTATAAAGTTTACATATATCTTTTATGTGAGATGTTAAATTGCAGTAGGCACTTATATATTTTGTATACTTTATTTGTGTAGCATCATGGAATTGGAAGGAACGTCACAAAGTAATTTGTTTCAGTGCTCAGACTACCTGTGTCATTTTAGAAACAGACAAGAGAACAAAACACTCCTTGAAAATTCATTTGGGGTAAAAATGTTTTTATGATCAGATCTGTGCTTTATTTTATTTTAGGATGTCATTATGCTATGGAAAAGATAACCAATTTATCCAGGCAGTTCCTCTGTGATGGTATTCACTTGAGATCTTTGGGTCTATTACATGGTTTCTTAATTGTTAAGGAGGACATTAGGAGGGGATAAGATAAGGAGATAAGTGTTTTTGAAATTGGTTTCTCAGGATAATTTGTTAAATATGTGCAGAAACCAAATAATAGCTGAAAACTTTTCAAATAGGTATACATTCTGTAACAGTTAATGTAGATCTTTTAAGTTTGGCCTATGAGACATGTGATTATACAAAGTACATAATTCACAGAACTTTTAGTATACAGTAATGCTGCTGTTCGCTAATTGGTGCTTAATCTTGATAAAAATAATGTGAATGTGGATGGAGTTCAAAGGAGAGCTATAAAGTTGACTTATTTTCTAACCTTTAAAACTCGTGGAGTTTATAGAAAAGGAACTGTGATTAAATCCAAGGAATTTTAATATAATGGTCTAAAGATACGTGAAGAGCTTTTATACAAAGAATAGATTTCATTGTTGCATGAGGGATTTGAGTGTGATTAAATTTTTCTCTCTCAGTTTTGTTATATTTGGAATTGGGTATTAAAAAGGCTGTTGAATATCCTCTTCACCCTTTAAACTTAAGCAAATGGAAATCAAATTTTCATGAGGGTGAAGAAGATCATTTGAATCTCTTTTCTCCTGAATACATTGTAAATACTTGCTTATCTTTTGCAGTAGCTCATACTTATGTACTTTTCATAATGCATTTATTTCATTCAGTAATGAAGCAAACATTTATTGAGAGACTGCTATATACCAGGAACTTGGTTGGGTAGTACACATTCAAATAATATGGCAAATCTGTCCTTAAGGAACAGCAGTTTAGAAGGATGACAGACTTCTAAACTGATAATTACAGCACAGTATGATAAGTGCTAAGATATAGGTAATTATTCAAACATCATTTGTTCGACATTTTCTTTATGGTCAGATAATCTACTAAAGAATATTGTAAATTTTCTAGATCTTATACATTGATACTGAGAATTCCTTAGCTATTTGGTAGAATTTTTAAGCTCAGTAATTATTTATTGAGTGACTAAGCAAAAATAACTCCACATTGTCATGCACTATCTTACTTTGTCACTCTGAAAAATCAGAATCAAATAGATACTTTCCTATGACAATGCCAGGGTAAGCTATGGTTCTTTATAACTAGGTCTCTCAAGTTATAAGTAATGTTATATAGATGTAATCCAGTTTAAACATGATTCAGGAAAAGCTTATTTCTGCATGTTTTGATTTCTAGGCTGTTAGAACAAATGCCATATAG
This sequence comes from Cabassous unicinctus, assembly GCA_029593785.1. Taxonomy (NCBI): domain Eukaryota; kingdom Metazoa; phylum Chordata; class Mammalia; order Cingulata; family Chlamyphoridae; genus Cabassous; species Cabassous unicinctus. The sequence continues at coordinate 23,119 of JAQZBX010013981.1, read as the reverse complement.
TGGATTGTTGTACGTAGTAGGAATTTATTGACTCATGGTTTTGAGGCTAGGAGGAGTCTAAATTGAAGCATCAGTCAGGCATTGATTTCTCTCTGAAGACTGTGGCATTCTGGGGTTGACTGCCAGCGATTCTTGGTCCTTGGCTTTTCTGTCACATGGTGTGGCAGTTTGAGATTGTTTATGAATCTCAAAAGAGAAAGATTATGTTTGTAAACTAATCTATTACTCTGGGTGTGATACCCTGTGATTATATTAAAGTCATTTGGAGGGACCTTTGATTAGATTACCTGTTAAGATTGCTCTGAGGGCTTTTTGATTCGACCAAGTCAGTAAGGTGTGACTCAGGTTGAGTCCCTGCCCCCTTGGTGGGTCTGACGTAAAGGGACATTCACACAGGCAGATAGACTCACAGGAAGAGAGAGCTCTGTCAATTTTGATCCTGCCATGTGACAGAAAGGAGAAAGCGCAAACAGCTGAAGCACCTGGGAGAGATGAGCCCTTTTGCATAATAGCTTGCAGCTGAGATTCGAAGAAAGCAGAACAACTGAGACTGATATAGGAGACCCAGAAAGAAACAACTATGCCAGAAGAGAGAGGACTTCACTTAAACATGAACCCTCAAAAGGCTGGGCCCACAGATCTTCAAGAGGAAGAGTACGCCCAGAAGGGGAAGGCAGAGACCAGCCAGAGATCAGCGACCATTTTGCTTCAACATGTGGCAACTGACTTTGGCGAGAAAACAACCTTGAGTTGGACTTTTTACAGCCTTGTAACTGTAAGCTTTTACCCCAAATAAATACCCTTTATAAAAGCCAACAGATTTCTGGTACTTTGCATCAGCAGCCCTTTGGCAGACTACTGCATTAGTGCATGGAGCCAACTTCATTCTCTTCCAGGTTCTGTTGACTTCCAGCTTCTGGCTGCTCCCTGTGGCTTCTCCTTCCGGGTTCAATTTCTTTGGTTATGAGGACTTTAGCCATACTGGATCAAGGCCCAGTGTCTTTCAGTTTGGGCACATTTTAACTGATAACATCTTTAAAGTCCTATTTTCAAATGTGTTCACATCCACAGGACCAGGGCTTGGGACCTGAACATGCCTTTTGTGGAGGACATGATTCAATCCCCAATATCACAATGCCGTGGCATATTATGGGGTGACATTTGGTTTAGAGGAGCGATATAGCCCTGGGAGAGAATTCACCAGTAGATGAGGTTTTCTTGAGGGTCTGTGGGCAGGTATATAGATGACAGTGGAAAGAAATAGTATCATTCAATTCTTCCCACTTCCCTCCCCATAGGTAATCAAATAATTCTTGTTAAGGTGGAATGGAATTAAGGGATTTATGGTAGCTGTGGTTACGAAGGTCCTCTCAACCATATTTCTTTTCAGCTATCACACCAGGGCCCTCTTCTGCTAACTGTTAAAAACACAAATTAAGAAAAATGGAAGAGGAAAAGGGAGGGTAGAAAGTTATGGCATTAGAACCTTTAAAACTGGTAATAAGATAAGAAGAAAGATGAAAGAAATTAAAAAAAAAAAAAGAGTGAACTAGAAGAGGATTAAACAAGTGTCATATTTCAGAAATACATAGAAACTGTCAAGACTCCCTCATCTTTCCACAAGTGAATCTCCCTGCATCTGTGTCCATCCTTTCCTCTGTTCTCCCATTCAGATAGAGGAAGTATGCCTCTTTCTGTCAAAAACCAGTTCCTCTATATGTATATATGTTCTGGATTGAAGTGATACTTAAAAAAATTTTTTTTTTTAAATTAAATGCTGTATGCTTTAAATTGTGTGGTTTTACAGTCTCACTAAAGCAAAGGGTCATTTTCTTGTAGAAGAAAACTATCCTCAGATATGACAGAATCAATAAGTAGTATAAATAACATCTTAGTTTGGGTTTCCCCACAAACTGTATATTGGGATTCCAGTACAGGTAGATTTGGGAAGTGTTTAAAGGAAAGTAAGACAGGAAGGGGATGAAGCCAATAAAGGGCATTATTGTAGCAATAACCACTGGGGCATTTGGAACTCAATTCTTTGGAGAACTGTTTGAAGCTAAATAAAATATGCCTCAGTTATTCCAACTATAGAGCAAGGAAGTTGCAGGTGCTTACCAACTTCCCAGCCATTATTGCATTAACTCTCTGACACTTCTGGCTTGCCCTGAGCAGGAACAAGCTGAGCATGTTCCTGCAGCCAGGAAGCACTCTTAGCAGAGTGTTGCAAATGTTGAAAATAAGCAGCTTTTTTGTGTAGAGTGGAATGCCAACAGAATATGGGCAATGCACCAATGACATTGGTTACCAATAGCAAACATTTATTTGGTATGATATCTACTATGTGCCAGTTGTTCTAAGTGCTATATATATATGAACAATACAACTCTGTGAAGTAGGTACTATTAGTGTCCTCATTTTACAGATGAAACAGAGCACAGAAAAGTTAGGTAGCTTACCCAGGGTCACTCAACTATAACGTCAGAACTAGTGTTTGACCCAGGTGGTCTAGTACATGCTCTTAATCCATATATTGGGCTGCCTCTGGAATACTATAGTTTAAAGCAAGACTTTTTATATATTTTTTTAAAGTTAGGCCACTGAAAAGTATTTATTGGGAAATGGGGGGAAAGAACAGAGCTTGCAGAGAAATGGGAGAGAAAGATGGAAATATGCACTGAGATTTGATGCAGACTTCTCTAGGCAGAGAGCGAGCTCTGCCTTATGTAGTTACCTTTTAAACTATTAATTATTCCTCCCCCTTGCTAATGCTAAGGGAAGGGGTCCCAGCTGTTATTGGTTTTTTTTTCCTTGTTTCATACATTATTTATTTATTTTAATAATTTTTTTTAAAAAAGATACTTAGATTACATAAATGTTTCACAAAAAATATAGGGATTCCCATATGCCCCACCTCTAACATCTCCCACAACCTCCCACATAAACATCCTTCATTAGTGTGGCACATCACCTGCAACGGATAAACACATCCTGGGGCTTTGCCATTAAGCATGGACCATAGTTCACATTGTAGACCACACTCTCTCCCACACAGTTCTGCATGTTATATGATGATATTAAATGGTCTATATCTGTCATTGCATTGTCACTCAGGACAATTCCCAAGTCCCGAAAAAGTTCCTGTATTACAACTGCTTTTCCCTCTCCCTGTCCCCAGAACGTCCAGTGGACACTGGCTCCACATTAATGTTGTAATTTCTTCCATTGCTTGAATCACGATACGTCTATATAGAATACCAATAAGTCCACTCTAGTCCATAGCTCTTTCCCCAATCCTGAGGAGTCTGGGATGATGATGTCCACTCCATCTCCAGTTAAGAAGGGGCTTGTATCCCATGGTTAAGATGGATGGGATTATCCTGCCTGCAGCTGCAGACTCTCTCCATCCCCTGGGATGGCCGTTGTCCATCATCATCTCCCCGCCAGGTGTCCTGGGTAAGTCCATTGAGCTGTAGAGTAGGAGTTGCAGCTCCACTGAGATTCTGGGCCCAGCTGGCACATGGACAGCCCAAAGACTCCAGTCTCTGGATGTACACCTACAAATTCCAGCACCACCTATAGGTTTGAATAGAAGGGACAGATGAACCATGTACAGGGAAGACATATTTGAGTCCAACTCTGTCACTCTCAGGAGCACAAATTCCAAAGTAGGGCCCACTGGCAAGGCACCAAACTCCGGAGCTGTCTGCCCTGACATAGGGCCTGGGTGTCTTCAGAGCCCTCAGGAGCCCCTGTATTTGGGGTGATATCCACTTTCGAAGTCTGTGAGGTCCTACTGAGATGTGCGTAAGCGTTACCTCTGGGATGACCTCCCGACTCACTTTGAAGTCTCTTAGCCATATGAACTCATTTGTCTTTACCTTTTCCCTCTTTTATTCGAGGTCTTTTTCCATTCGCATTGCCAGTTGGCACTTGGTAGTAATCCCTCCGTGCCAGGGAGGCTCATCCCTGGGAGTCATGTTCCACGCTGGGAGGGAGGTACTGCATTCATATGCTGAGTTTGGTTTAGAGAGAGGCCACATTTGAGCAACAAGGAGGCTCTCAGGAGGCAGCCCTTAGGCACCCCATAACAATAGGCTAAGTTTCAATTTCAAGAGCAAAGACCCATAAGGCTAGTCATCAATATCAAGGGCCCATCAGTGGATCATCCTCCTTTGCCAGACACTGCCCCTGCACTTGGGGGACTATTGCTGCTCCCTTAGAGAATGTGGCAGAGCTCTACAGGATGGGAATTCAGTATTCTCTCATTTATTGAGTGATTCTTCACCCACTGTGGCAATGCCCCGTGAACAATTGAACAATTTTATATACCTTGTATGTATGTTCAGGTGAACTTCCTCCCATCCACCCCCCATCCCTGACACCCCCCATGAACGATCCTCTCCCACCCCAGTTGTAACCCTTCTGTGATCCAAAGCTTCTTTAAAGATGAAGCCAATGCAATAGCCAAATACAATTAATAGGAAACTTTTTGATTCCATTGTTTTTCCTTGATAGCTGTCTCCTCTCTTTCCTTCCCCCAATCTCTTTTCTTTTAGTGCTCATTTCCTCCTTCCTTGTTTGCAGCTACGCCCCCTACCCCCCAAATTCTGTAACAGTATAGCCATTCCTCCTCCCCTCCTTCTAGTCTTAAGCTCAAGGCTATAAAATCATATACTGTAATTCTTCCTAAGGTGTTAAAACTGATTTTCTGATGTAATGTGATGAAGCCTTCTGATTTTGATAATGCTAAGGGGTATTTGTATTTTAATTTTTTAAAAGACAGTTAATTCTTTAAAAGACAGTTTTTAAGAACCACAGAAAGAAAGACATGATGGTAGAATGGCAGGTGGCCAGGTTGGTAATTTTGGATTTGATTACAAGGAGAAGCCTAGAGATGTGTGTGCTATTGGGTATGAGAAGCCTCTTTTCTACCTGTCAAGTCCCAGGCCCTAACCACCACTCTCCATTTTTCTTTTTAAATTATGGTAGTATTACATGCCAATTGTAAAACTTTTGAATCATACTTAAATATCAAAAGTGAAAGTGAAAGTCCTATTTTTTTTATTCCCCTTCCCCCTAAACCTCTTCCCATTGTTCTCCCCAGAGGTAACTACTCTTAAGGCTTTGCTGACGTTTTTTGCAGATTAAAAAATATATATTTACATATATAGGGTGTGTATGTGTGTGTGTGTATAATATACATAATGCATAGTTGCGTTTTTAAAAACATAAGTGGAATACACATCTTGCTTCTCATTTTGCTTTTCCTGCTAACATTATATCCTATAATGTAATAGAGCCATATCATTCTTTTAAAAAGGTGTGTAATATTTCACATTAAGAGTGTACCATAATTTTTAAAAATATATTCCTACTAGTAAACATTTTCCCTAATTTTTCAGTGTGATATATAATGCTGCAGTGACTGTCCTTGAAAAACAGCTCTGTGCTGAGGAAGTGTTTCTGAGGGATAGATTCCGAGAATTGAAATGTCCGAGTCAAAGTATATACACATTTATAATTTTACAGTATCTGATAAATTGTTCTTCTCAAAGACCATCAATTTATCAACTGTGCATGGGTACACACTTTCCCATTCCTTTGTAAATATGGCTGTTTGTAGTCTTTTAAATTTTTACTTATATGATGAATAACAAATGGTTATTGTCTCTGATGGCTAGTAATGTAAATTATCTTTGTGAGTTGCCTGTTTATGTATTTTGTTCTATTGAATTATTTGTATTTTTCTTTTGTAGAATGGCCTCCATTTCAGAAGGACCAAATAAAGATTTGGAACTTTATCTCTAAAGTTTGTTGGCAGAAGTAGTAGATGTTGGATACTTTTATTTCATTTATGCTAGGAAGAGAGAAATAAAATAGCATAAGTTCAGTGTTTTAAAAGATTTTACAGGCAATTTGTTTTGAAAGTATTTTTTTTTTGGAATGGTGGCAAATTAAGAACTTTTAATTTCTGATTTGTGCTGTGACTCTGATTAAACTACTTCACATTTCATGCTCTTTTTGGTGTATGACTAAAATAATGATATCTTTTCTAAAGCCGAATAGCAGTTTTGCAAATGAATATGATGGATTTATGGAAGAACAAATAGAATATAGATGAATCATGAAAATATTGAAAGACCATGTCTTATAACATGTAGATCAGTGTTATTTTCTTGCATAATAAGTAAAGTGCCATTTAAAATGACATAATACTTGAACACAAGTAGCTGTGGTCAAGGCACTGTCATGAGTATTGTGAATACAGCGATGAATAAAACAGTCCCTAGGGATGAGATCATAATCCATCTGGGGAAAAAGGCAAGATAACAAGTACCTATAATATATATTATAATATAGTATAATATAGTACAATATAATATAATATAATATAATATAATATAATATAATATACATAGTCTATATTGTATATATAATATATAATATTATGGCTCTATTATAAACCTATATTATATATTATATATACCTGTACCTCTATTCTAGCACTCATTAAATTATACTATGCTAATGTATTATATATAATGATTTAATTATACACAATATGTATGTATAATTATATGTTATGTTACATTATTTTAGAGTAGTATAATTTAACAAATTCAGTATTCAAGGTTTTTAGGAAGTGCTGTGGAAACTGCTAAAAAAAAATAGCATGAGTAATAACAGGGACTTCTAAAGAGAGAAGGCACTTGAGCTGACCTTATTTATCAAATTCCATCAAGGTCAGTTCAGGAAATTAACATTGGTACATCACTACCTTCTAATCCTGAGACCCCTTTTAAGTTTAGCCAGTTGTCTCAATGATGTCCTTTATAACATAATGATCTGATTCAGAATCATGTACTGTATTTGGTTGTCATTTCTCTTTAATCTCCTTCAATTTGTGATCTGACAGTTTTGAAGATTGCAAACCAGTTAGTTTGGAGAATGTTCCTCAATATAAATTTGATGATTCCTCATGGTTAGATTCAGGTTATGCATCTTTGGCAGGAATATCCCAGAAGTGAGGCTGTGTTTCTCTACCAAGTGTTACGTAATTTCAGTTTATCTTATTACTGATGGTGTTTACTTTGAACACTTAATTAACTGCTGGCTTTTTCTTAAAGGTGCTCTTTCCCCCTTTGTCATTTTTTATTATTTTTTTTAAAGATTTATTTATTTATTTATTTATCCCCCCCTTGCTGCTTGTGCTTGCTGTGTCCATTCGCTGTGTGTTCTCTTCGTGTCTGCTTATCTCCCCCTTGCTGTGAGGTCCCGCTGCATCAGCCCATCGCACCGCGCGGGCCGGCCTGCCCTCACAAGGAGGCCCCGGGAAGCGAACCCGGGGCCTCCCATATGTTAAACGGGAGCTCTATCCACCGAGCCACACCCGCTTCCCTCCCCCTTTGTCATTAATAAGTATTTTCTGGGATTTACTTTGAGACTATTTGAATATTCTGTTGCTCATCAGATTTTCAATTTATTATTTATATCAGTTTGGACTCATAGATTACTATTTTATTCAATGGGTTATAATGGAAATAATACTATCATTTCTTTTAATGCCTAAATTGTCCCAGATTTTGCCAGTGGATGCCTCTTCAGGCTGGCTTCTATGTCCTTTTGACATGTCCACATCATTCTCTGAGCCCTTCCTTACTTTCTGGAAAACAAGCTTATCTTGACTTTCCCTGTCCACGCTGTGGAATCAGCCATTTCTTCAAGGAACTCTGCTTCCAGTTAGTAGAGAAAGGTTTTTAGAAGCAAAGTTCTGGGCACTAGGTGTTCTCATTTATATTTGGGTATTGCTGCTCCCAGGACTTGTGTGAATATATACATATATCTACATATACATATATACATTTACAGTTATATTTACTTCTATATTTATTCATATTGTAAAACCATACCTTCAGTTCTTATCCAGCCCCACAGGGTTCAGTCTATCAGTGAGAAACTTGGCTTCTATTATCCTTAAAAGATTTACTTACTTGATCAATCCCCTTCCCTCCAATTCCTACGTGGACCACCACCCCACACAGATGTCCTCCTTATGCTGCTGTGCTTCAACACACTACATCAGGCTGTTTTCCTGCAAGGAAGCCCTACTTACCTTTGTGGAGTCTGAGGCCCTCCTCTTGGGTTCTCGACACCCTGCATCTGGCAACCTGCCTGTGCAAATGCTCTTCTCAGGTTCTCCATTCTACTCAGGCTCCTACACCTTGAGCTGGACTGCTCCTGCTGCTCGCCCCCCCCCCATGGATGTCTTCCTTCTTCTTCCACTCAGGCTCCAATACTATGTGCCAGGGTGTATCCTGCAAGTACACTTTCCTCATCTCTCTCTGGCTTTGACATTCTGAGGTGCTGTTGCTGCCTCCCCCCTCCTTTGGTTACTGAGCTCTTTGTTATTTTTTTAAAACCATGTTTAATTTGTCTTTTTAAATTATACTAAGATTCCAATGATTTAGAGGTGTGAAACATTGTAATAAGCATGTAACCTGGTGTCTGACAATGTTTTTTTACCCAGTTTATAAACTTGTTTTGTGGTCTTAGAAGAGTTGTGGTAAATAAAACATATTTGGGAAGTTGACCTGTCAGTTTTACTGAATTTAACCTAGAAAGTTGTTCTCACACATTTTTCTTGCTTCAAAATAAGTTGATTTCTGTACAATCACCTGTGCTATTTGGTCTTAAAGGATTATTATTATTTTTTTAAAAGATTTATTTTTCCTCCTTCCCCCCTTGTTGTTTTACACTCGCTGTCTGCTCTCTGTGTGTTCTTCTGTTTATGCTTGTCTTCTCTTTAGGTGACACCGGGAACCAATCCTGGGACCTTCTGGAGTGGAGAGAGGTGCTGAATCTCTTGTACCACCTCAGCTCCCTAGTCTGCCACATCTCCTTCTGTGTCTCCTTTTGTTGTGCCATCTTGCTGTGCCAGCTTTCCATGTGGGCCAGCACTCTGTGTGGGCCAGCTCTCCGCTTGGGCCAGCTCGCTGCGTGGGCCAGCTTGCTTTTTACCAGGAGGCCCTGGGAATCGAACCCTGGACCTCCTATATAGTAGATGGGAGCCCACTCACTTGAGCCACATCTGCTTCCCCTTAAAGGAGTATTAACTGTGTAACTTTTTTGCATTTATGTCTGACCTTTTTACATTTTTCTGTTTTATAACAAGAGACTTCTGTTAGCAGATTGGGTTTGTCATGTTAATACTGTACTCTCAGAGGACTACTTTTCTTGTTTTTTGCATCAAAATCTAGAACTTGTATTCCTCACATTTTTACTCATTCTCAGTACATCTAAATATTCATACTCATCCTGGTAATGGGCATATGTGTACATTCTTCACATGTCTGGTCACAATTTGACAGCATATTGTCAAATATATCCTGAGTATTTATCTGATAACAGGAGATCTGCCTACTGTCTAAACTCTACTTGGAGTGAATCTGAACTAAGACGATTGTTTCCTAGAATAATGAGGAATACACAGAGCTGATGGAGGTGTTAAGAGGATTAATCCATTTAACACATAAATATAATGTTAATTGACAGTTTTTGGGACAAATATAAGTGAATTTGTTAATGTAGATGATTAAAACTTTGTCCCTTCTTATGTTGAAATAGGTATCTTTGATTAGATTTAAGAGTATTCATGTCCTTTTTAGTATAGTAAGTGAACCTGAGTTTATACTCATATTTATAATGGTGAAGTCAGGACATTTAAAATATGACCCATTATCATATGTTTTAGTTATAAATGTGGAAATATGTTGTCGTTTATTTTTGCATTCTCATCATTGAAGGAACCAGAGTGTGATTTAATAAACTTTCATGAAACCTCTTTTCCTTTACATGATTTCCCTTAAGTTTAATAAATCTGTGATTCTGAATTTAACTTTTGAACTCTTTTGGGCCTTTAGATGCTGCTCTGGAAAATCTGCAGTAATGGATCAAAGGAAGAATGACAGTATTGTTCCTAGTATCACTCAATTAGAAGATTTTCTTACAGAACACAATTCCAATGTTGTTTGGCTCCTCGTTGGTAGGTGGAATATATTTTCTTGTACTTTATTATTTTGTATATATGGCTTAACAACTGCCAGGTTTTACGCAGTGGTTAACTGAAGTTGGAATGTGTTTAATACTATTTGGTTATTTTTAGGAAAGAAGATTTTAATCTATGTTTCTGTGAAGATTTGCTCTGGAAACTGCTCTGGAATGCTCTGTATTTTGTTTCGAGCTATCTCCCTGCCTGACTTGAGGAAAATAGGCAGGAATAAAGACATTGTACTTAACATGACTTTCCCATTTTGATTCCATACCTCCCAGCCCCCAATACACACACAAGCATCTTTGTTTTATTGTAAAACTAATAAATTCTCATAATAAATATATTTTTAGAGTAAAGTAGAATGTATATGCTTAATTAAACTTTTAATCTCTTTCCACATTCTTATGTACTTTGCAGTGGTCTCTGTTACTAACAATTTTTTGTATAATGTTCCAGAAGTTTTATAGGCATATACAAATAGTACAAAGCAGTGTATAATTAAATGGTGGGGAGGGAGGGAGTATGAGTGAATGAATGAGAGGGAGAAATACAAAAATAATATTTGGGAAGGAAGAGATTTCTGTATGCTGTTATTGCCCAGGAAGTTTTTGTGGAAAAATGACATTTGATTTGGTGGGGTAAGAGAAGAAAGGGAGGGTAATATTTATTGAGCATCTTGTGTGCTGTAAAATATTATCTCACTTAATGCCCTGAGCAACCTTATGTAGGGAGGTGGTATGCTTTTCCTTTTAACATGTTGGGGAATTGAGATCTAGAGAAACTAAATAGCTTGTATGAATTATTCAGTTAGATTTTTCTGAGGGCATAGTCATGCTTCTTTCATGACAATATAGGGTGTGGGGTGGGGATAGGTAGAAGTGAAGTGTATATAGAAGGAATTATAATGTTTCATGAATTGTAAGTAGAATTGTGTTACCATGTAAACTTTTTCTATGTTTTCTATTTAACTTAAGTGAAGTATTGTAAATTAACATTATTGAAAGCCAAAAAGAATAAAATGAAATGCCAAACAGTATGAAATAGTACTTCATAAAAGCAGTATTGAAGATTACCGTTTAATTTAATGAAGTGTTGTATTCTTCCTTATTTCCTATCTGTCTCCTCTCCTATCACCAGAATTTCTCTGACTTTTTTATGTTCTATGCAATTCCTTTCTTCAGGGAAACAACAACTGCAGTAACCAGACAAATATTGACTGATTGTTTAATACCTCAGTTTTATTAGTGGCCATATGATATTGAAGTGGGGGAGGAGGTGCATGATACAATGATGACAAGGCTATAATTCTGAGTTAGATTATGGAGGACCCACAACAATCTGCTGTTGACACAATAATTTAAAGTGAAAATTAATTGAAAATGACTTTAAACTTAAAACGTAATAGCATTTCATCAAAATAACTTTTGGAAAGAATTGTTCTAGAAATGATTTTTATGGGCAGATACATAGCACTTGCTCTACATCAAAGCTATTACCATATATCTGAATTACCCTGTAAAAAAACTTTTCTTTTTTTGCCTCTCAGTGACTTTTGTTTTATCCATATTGCATAATTTTTAAAAAAACTTTCAGAACTTAATGTGATGTTGCTAAAAGGTATTATATATTGTTGCTTTACATAATTTGTCCTAATTTAGAAAATAATTATACTTTTAAAAAGGGGAGATAAAGGAAAAATTATTATCAAAACAATGCTTTCTTGTGTTTTAGCTTTTCTGTATTCATGAATTGTATTTTTCTTTGGGGATATTATAAAGTCTATAGGTGACTATAAACATTTCATGAGGAAATGGTCAAAGTTAGAATATCCTTTACTCTAGCATATGCAAAGGCATTCCTTAAAAGTAGGTGCTAAACTTAGCAATTAAGGTGGCCTATATTTAGTATAGATATGCCTTTAATTAGGCTAAAATTCCCCATTCTTTTCCATTACCTTTTTAAAGCAAGGACTGCTGATTTATAAAGCCATAAGTCTTTTTCTGATTTTAAAAATCATGAGCTTTCTTTTTAGGTGGCTATAATCTGTGTTAGGAAATACCTTGGAAAGAGCTTGTGTATGAACTTTTGGCCAATAAAATTTTTCAGAATACTCAAAGAGACAGCTTTCTGCCCCTCGAGCTTCTTTGCATATATTCAGTAACTAAAACGGTGCAAAACATTGAAAAAGGAAATAGAAAAAAAGGAAAGCAGATATAGTGGAAGGAGTATTCTAATTGATTTGATTGGAATCTATTTACTGGCTATTGGCTGAAGAGATGGAGGGAAGTTGGATGAAGTAGAATCCATCTCTGATTTTGAAATTCCAAGTATTAAATTGTAAGAGAACAGGTTACTATATGGAAGTAAATCTTGACATTTCTAAATGTGATAAATGCTGTTTTACTAATACACTTTTTATTAAGATATTGTAATGATTGAAAGGAAACACATTGAGAACATTTTGTATTTTTCTCCCAACAGCTACCATTTTGTCCTGTGGATGGATTATTTATCTCACCTACTATAATTCTCGGAATGTTGGTCTTATTTTAACACTAGTTCTTAACAGATTATACAAACATGGCTATATCCATATTGGTAAGTTTGAATAACACTGATTTTTTTCCCCTCCATATAATCTTGAGATGTATATTAAAATTTATGCTTTATAAACTGATGGTAAATTTAGAAATTTACGTTTGTTTCATGAAGGTTAAACCAACCAGTTTAACTGGAGTTTGTCTCACCTAGTACTTCATGACTAGAGAAGAACTACCATTTGGTTATATCCTTTACCCCATTCTTATAGTGTTTCTGTAGTAATCATAACTTTTTGACTTTTTTTTTTTTTTGCGCTTATAAAAGATGCTTTTTAAAAGAATTAGAAAAATCTAGACATTTATACAATATAGAAATAGAAATTTCTCAAGGTTCTACTGTCCAAAGAAAATTTCTAGTACTCAATTTAGTTTCTGCTGTTTTTATTTTTAAAAATCCCATTTTAAAAAATATACAGTTGGAATCATGTTTGTTTTTCATTTGGTAGCTAGCATTATTAATTTGATTTTACTTCATGAGTATACAATAATCTGATTTCTGGTTACGCATAAGTGGGAAATTAGCAGGTAGAAAAGGTGTTTTAGGAAGCTGTGTGCTTTGAAAAACCCTAAATAAGTGGAAAAAAGGAGTCACTGGATAGAACATTTTTACTTTCCACATAGTTGAATGCCTCTTAGTGAACATAAGTGAAATTTCTCTCAAAAATGAGTAGTCTTCCATTAATTTGGGCCAGTGGCTGTTTCCTGGAGTCTTTCAAATTAATAGAGAAAAATGGTGAATTAGTCATTGCTTTGCACTTTTTTAATGGCTGTGTAAAATTGCTTGGTTTAGGGAATTATCTGTACAAAGCAGCTATTAAAATTAATGCCCTCATGGTTATCTAGTAGCTTGTTCCATAGTGATGGCACTTTGTGTTACATTTGAAGAAAGGATGATGGAAAATTATTAAGGCTGAAAGGATATCAGTAAGAGAGTGGGGAGAGGGCATTTAATTATTGAATAAATTGAATGGTAAGATTATTTGAATCTTTAAAGGCTCTGCCATCTATCAAAACAATTACATTAATTACTACTGTTTTTTCCTACAACAGGTTCCTTCTCTTTTTCAGTTCTTTCTGGAAAAGTCATGGTTCGTGAAATCTATTACATTACAGAAGACATGTCTATCAGGTAAAAAAAATAAAAACCATTATAATAAAACCAAATTTGAAATATTGTAAAGTTTTTCTATGATAAGCTTGATTTAATATGACTTGTTTCTTCAAATAAAACCATAAAACAAAAACCATTTTTTCAGTAAATAATACCGGGACTGTTGATGTTTTAAAATATTTTTATCAATGAATTAATTTAGCTAAGGTTTAGGCTTCAAAATGTTTATCGAATAGCAACTCATAGAAATGAATTATCTCATTTCATTCCTAGATGGAAAATTGAACCATTAAATTATCTGAGCATTTCTGTTGTAGGATCCATGGTGGTCATTTGTGAATAATATGGGGGTAAGGGATTTTAATAGCTCTCATCTATTATCTCCTTATTAGAGATAATAAGTTTTTAGAATTGTTTAGCATCTGTTAGCAACTCTAATTTTATTCTAAGAAGGAAACATGAATCTGAATAGAATGAAAAATGAAAATTAATATGTTTGAAATATTCTGTCTTCCATAAATCTTGAAAGAAAAACCTACTCTATTATTTGTGATGTTCTTAAAGTTTGTGGCTTAAAATTTGAAGTTTTTAAATTAGTTGAGAGGTGCTAGGGTTCGTCAATACCCACACTTATTTAAAACATTGGGAGGCAACTTCTATGTGAGTCTAAAATTATTTCAATATTAAAAGTAAAAAATAAAAGTTAAGAAGTTTATTCTTTGGGTGCATGAGGGTGATATATATGATTTTCAGAAATGAAGGAATATCTTTAAAATTTTCTGTTAGTGTGCTGACCTATCCCTCTTTAATGAGTTGGCTTTTTGTTTATATATATAATTTTACACCATTTAGAAAATATTACTTTAAAAAAGTTTCTCTGTTAGCACTTCATTTTCTTGTTAAATGTAATCTGACAATAAATTTTGCCTAATTGAAAGAATTTAATTTAGAGCTTTGCAAGGCTTCTTTCCCTTTTTCAACCGGAAGATTATGAAACATTATACTCAACAACTCTTAGTTCTTCAACAGATGTGTATTTAAGTACACCAGTGTCCTTTTAGGAGTTCTCTGTATATCCTTATTCATTATAATTATGCCTTTTATAACATCTAATTAAGAAATGAGTTAAGTAAATTGTTACTTAAAGTCTCATTTTTGTAATTTACTTTGCTTAGAATTCAAGATGGATTTATCATTTTTCGGTGGTGGAAAATGTATAACCCAAAACAGAAACAGCATGGTGAGTTTCATTTTTTCATTTTTTATGTACTATAAATATTCATTCATATTATCAGATTTTCATTTGTGAATATTGAAATGTTTCACATTTTATAATAGATGAAAATATTTTTAAAAGCTCTGGAGTTTTTAAAAACTTTGATTTTATCACCACTCTGCTCAGAATCCTTTAGTGGCTTTCAATGCCTGGTTAATTTAGATTCTTCAGCCTGTTATTTATTCAGGGTTCTCTTAGTATGACCCCTACCTACATGTCTATACTTACCTACCACTATATCTTTGGTTAAGCTGGCCTCCCTAGTGCTCTAATGATTTCTGCTAACACACCTCATACTTTTCAGTCTCTATACCTTTCTTCATACTTCTACCTAAGACTGCTACTTGTTCTCATTTATCTACTCTGTTAAGGATGAACAGAAAAGAAGACAGACAGACTCTGGGTTTCCTTCTGGGTTTACTTTTCTCCTCAGAGCCTTACCTCATCTTAAGAGTTTTCACCCTAAATCTTCATTTCATAATCCTCTAGGTCCTCCTGTCTCTGCCGCTAACCTTTCTAGTCTGCATTAACCATCACCAGTGGATTCAAGGAAGAGTAGACCCTCTTTATACTTTCTATAATATAAACTTATTGATCTCAGGAACTCTTAACATTCTTCAAAATTGTTGAGGACCCCAAAGAGCTTTTGTTTATGTGAATTATATCTGTCAAAATATATATTGCCTGAGAAATTAAATCTGAGAATTTTAGAAACATTTATTTTTTAATTTATTAAAAATAAACCCATTACATATTAAAATAAATAACATTTTAAATGAAAAATAACTGTTTTCCAAAATAAAATAGTGAGAAGAGTAGCATTGTTCCACATTTTTGTATATTTCTTCAGTGTCTGACTTAATAGAAGATCTTTTCTCATCTCTGCTTCTGCTTTCAAACTGTTGAAATACCATATGTTATGTTGCCTTTGAAAAATCCACTGTGTACTCATGGGAGAATGATTGTGAAAAAGCCAAACATCTTAGTATTATTATGAAAATAGTTTTGGAAAGGGTTTGGGGCCACCTATAAGTCTTTGGGCCATACTTTGAGGCCTGCTGTTCTAAAAGATTATAGTTGAGGCCTGAAAGTATAAATCAGAAGAGATGAACCCCTCCACTTTTTCTTAGCTCTCGGGATAATCTGTTTTTCTGGTACCCCAGGTTGAAATTCTGAAATGGTGGTTAGATTTTATATAACTGTTGGAACTTTCCAATTAAATGGTTTTATAGGTTTTTTTTTGTTGTTGTTGTTGTTGACTCACCTAGATATCTTACCATCATTTATAATTTTATTCCTATGGGCAAGTAAGTTCAAAGTTTCAAAAACTTTAAAAATTTTTGTTAAGTTTTAGCTAGACTGTTTTGCTTTAGATTTCCTTATTTAGGTTTTTTTTTTTTTTTTTTACTTATTACTCCCCTGCCCCACATAGCTGCCCCTCCTCCTCTTCTTATACAATATATGATGTATTCTTTCTTGAAGAGGCTGGGCTAAATGGGTTAGAATTTGGCATCTGTAGAATTAATGAAATTAGAATGATTAGAAATTAATGGGCAGGTTTTGTGTCTGGAAAAAAATGTTCTAATAACTTGAGTTTTTCATTAGGTAAGTTTGAACAGAGGCTGACTTCATACAATTAAGTATTCTGTGGGACTTTGAAATAGGCCTTTTTCAGTCTCTCTTCTGTAATTTAGAATGTTTGTATGTAATTATAACAGTGTCTGGTTTGTGGTTTTAGAATGTCAGTTGTTGAACCAGCATTTTTACCTCTTTTCTATAGCAATTACTATAAACATTTTCACAGGAAAAATTTGTTCAGATGGTCAACATGTTAGTACATTGGGAATTTTTAGTTGTGATTTTCATAAACTCTGAATAAAGTCAAATTTGTGAGTCACTTTTCATATGCTAGTATCCATGTTGCATTTTGTGAGGAAAAATGCCTGCTTATTTTTTGTGTTTTATTTGGCTGTAAGCTTTATAAAGTGGCCTTTGAGTAAAGATTTCTTGTCTGCTTGACTTCAGAAGATGGCTAGTGCTCATTTCTTAGAGCTAAATCCTTTTAGAGTTCAGTCCTAGTCTTTGACATATTCACTTAACTTTGAGCAGATCCAGCATTTCTGTCTCTGTTAGTTTGTGAAGTCTATCCAGCTTGTCCCTTAGAGATAGATTTAGAGGTCATCTAGACCAGGAGATTTTAGTGGAGTCTTAAAGTGAACTAAAGTCAACAGGACAGGTAAAGCTGTAGGAGATAGTGGGGTTGGGAAGCAGAGAAGGAGGCTCATTTAACATAACACCCTTGTCCTTATGCTACTTTCCCCAGTATTTCAAGAAACATAGTTTGAAAAGGACTGATCTTCTCAAAAGCCCCTCATCAATTTGGAAAAATCTGACATTCTCAAAACTGCTCATTTTAGAGAAGAAACAGAAATTTATGTAGTTGAAATGGTTAAAGCCATGACGAAAATCCAGGTTGCCTAGCTTCCAGTCTAGTGCTCCTTATATCATGAAACAGTCTTGCTTTAAATATAGCCCAATAGGTCCTTGGAAATTCTTATTCATAAACACTGATTGCAGCTTATGGGAAGGAATGAAGACATTTCCAGTATCCAGAGGCATCTGCAAGTTTTAAAGCTACACCTTAAGAATTTTAAAACATAAGGACTGAAATCTTAAAATTGTTTATAGCTTTTTGATGATGAAGAAAAAAAATTACTTCATTTTATCATGAAATATCATGTCTTAAAGTAGATTGCTTTTCCCTAAAATACATGGATGAGGTCAAGAGTAATTGACCCAAGTCCTTTATGAAATAGGTAACATTTGATAAAATATTTACGTTATTTAACAGATAATTATCTTGCATTCATTTTAATGATGATCATGTTAAATTTGGGAAGGGGTCAGGGCTAAAATAAAGAAGAAGGAAATGGGTACTACTCAAATCTATTTAGGGGAATAGATGCATGTAAACAACAATAATTAAAGAGGAAAGGGAGCACTGAGCGTGGGCTAAAGAAAATATTGGGAACCATCTTCAAAATTTCCAACTTTGGCATGGACCACTTGGTGTGATCCCATTAGGGTCATGCTTTGATGATGTTAAAGAGTTCTGCCCATTCGTTAGGAGGCAGAATGGTAGATGGAGGGTGTATTAGTCAGGGTTCTCTAGGGAAACAATATCAACAGGAGATATCTGTAAGTAGCATAAGATTTTATAAAATTTTCTCACATGACCGTGGGGATGCACAAGTCCAAATTTCGCAGGCAGGCTGCAAACCAGGGGCTCTGATGAAGGCCCTTGATGAATTCCTAGATGTTGGCTGTCCGAAGCTGAGCTGGAAAATTCTTTCTGAATGCTGAAATCACTTCCCTTTTTAAGGCATTCAGCTGATTGGATAAAACGTCACTCGTTGCTGATGGCAATCTCCTTGGTTGATTGTAAATGTAATAAGCCATCTATGAAATAAACTCACTGATGGCTAAAGTCCATAAATGTCCTTGTATTACAATTAGCCCAGTGCTGGCTTGACCAAACAACTGGTCACAATTACCTGGCCGAGTTGACACATTAGCCTAACCATCGCAGAGGGCTGTTGTGAAATCCCCATTTCTGAGCAGCATACTTGGTGATAAGAGTGAGTAGGATTATGTAAGGCCAAGGTGGAGTGGAGGTGAGGGTAGCTCCATTGGAATTACTGGTTTGACCAGTGACAGTGAGTTTGGAAAATATAGGTGTATTTAGGAATTAGCAAATAAATTCAGTTTGGTTATAAATATAAGGTAAAGAACTAATAGGGAATGATTTGGAGGTTGTATTAGAGAGGACACTTGGCAGCCACAGCCATTAAAGGTTTTTGGCCAAGAGAGTCACATGAACTTAGCTTATTTCAGAGGACATAGCAAAATGTAATCACTATTTCAGAGTCATATATCCTAGTTTAAATATATATAGCTTAAATATTGGTCTCTCTTGACTCTCACCTCTCATTTCTTTTAGTGTCTTGAATTCCTTTTGTCACTCTTGTTAGTGTATTTCTATGTCTGTCTGCTTTCTCTACGTAATTGTCAATAAACTTGATCAGAAATATTATCATAATTTTTGAATACTTTATGTCCTTTTTAATATACTTAATTTTTTAAAAAAAGAAACTTAGATTATATAAATGTTACATAAAAAATATAGGGGATTCCCATATGCCCCACTCTCTAGCCCTCCCACATTTTCCCACATCAACAATGTCCTTCATTAGTGTGATACATTTGCCACAGTTGATGAACACATCTTGAAGCATTGCCACTAAGTGTGGATTATAGTTTACATTATAGTTTACACTTTCTCCTGCACATTTTTGTAGGCTGTTACAAGTTATACAGTGGCCTGTATCTGTCATTGCAATGTCATTCAGGACAATTCCCAAGTCCCGAAAATGCCCCCAAATTGCACCTGTTTTTTCCCCTCTACCTTCCCTCAGAACCTCCCGTGGCCACTACCTCCGCATCAATGATAGGAGTTCTTCCATTGCTAGGATCACAATATGTCTATAGTAGAATAACAGTAAGTCTACTCTAGTCCATCTTTCATTCCCCAATCCTGAGGATTCTGGGATGGTGATGCCCACTCTGCCTCTAATTGAGAGGGGACTTAGATCCCCTGGGGCAAATGGATGGGACTGTCTTGCTTGCAGTTGCAGACACTCTCTGTTCCTTGAGATGGTCATTGCCAATCATATTCTCCTTGTTAGTTGTCCTGGGTGAGTCCAATGAAATGGAGAGTAGGTGTTGCAACTCTTTTGAGATTCAGGGTCCAACTGCTACATGGACAGCCCAAAGATTTAAGTCTCTTGGACATACACCTATCAACTGTAGTACTAACTATAAGTTCAAATAGAAGGGGAAGAAGAGCCATGTGTAGGGAAACCACCATTGAGTCCAACTCTGTCAAGCTGGGAATCATAAATTCTAAAGTAGGGCCCACTGGCAGGGTGCCAAACTCCTGAGCTTCTACCCTGCCTATAGTGTCTGGATGTCTCCAGAGCCCTCAGGAGCCCTGCTATTTGAGGGAGTATTTACTTTGGCAGTCAATGAGTTCCTGCTGAGACTTGCATAAGCATAACCTCTGGAATGACCTCCCAACTCACTTTGAAGTCTCTTAGCCATATAAACGCATTTGTCTTCACTCTTTCCCCCTTCTGGTCAAGGTCTTTTCCTAGTTGCATTGCTAGTTGGTGCTTGGTAGTAATCTCTCTGTGCCAGGAAGGCTCATTGTCGGGAGTCTTGTCCCACGCTGGGGGGAAGGTAATGCAGTGCTAAGTTTGGCTTAGAGAGAAGCCACATTTGAGCAACAAGGAGGCTCTCAGGAGGTAATGCTTATGCACCCTATAATACTAGGCTAAGTTTCAGTTTCAAAAGTAATGGTTCATGAGTACAGTCATCACTATCAAGAGCCCGTCATTGGTCCATCCTCTTTTCTAGTCACTGCCCCTGTACTCAGGGGATTCTTGTTGTCCCATTAGAGAATGTGGCAGAGTTCCCCAAGATGGGAATTCGATATTCCTTTGGTTATTATGTGACTCTCCACCCACTGTGACGATGCCCCATGAACATCTGAACACATTCATATGCCTTATAGGTATGCCCCAGGTGGAACTCATCCCATGTATCCCCCATCTCTGACACCCTGCCCCAGTGATCCTCCTCTGCCACAGTTGTAACCCTTCTGTGATCCAAAACTTCTTCAAAATTGAAATCAACAAAGTAACCGAATACAATTAATTGGAAAATGATATAATAATGATAGTTTTAAAAATAATGAATAAAATACTAAAAATTTTTTAAGGTTTTGTAATAATAAAAATATATAAAATAAAAGATTTTTTGACATTGTCTTTCATTACTTTAAGATCTGTTGTCTTGTATGTGCAGTGACATTTTCTTCCATTTACTCCCCCAGTGTCTTATTTTTTTCATTTTGTCTTCAAAGAAACTTTAGTTTACAGAAAAGTCATGTACAGAATATAGGTGTTTCCCATATGCCCGACATCCTCCCCCTTTTCCCCTTTCCCCTATTAATAACATTTTACATGTGGATGGTATATTTGTTACAGTTGACATACAGATATTGAAACATTGCTACTAACCATCGTCAGTGATTTACATTATGATTTACATTTTGGATCGTTCACTTTTATAAATTTTGATGAAGTTTGACATGGTCTGTATCTATCATTACAAGATCCTGTAGAACAACAATTCCATAGCACCAAAAATGCCTCATGTTCCATCTATTCTATTCCTCCCTACCCCTTCCCTCAGAACCCAAGGTAACCACCAAGATTAACTCCTTGAAGGACAATATTCGTAGTTACTAGCAACAACATTGAGAGCTTGACATACTGTCCTTGTCCTCCCATATTAGGCACTGCTTATGTTCTCAAGAGACTCCCGCCCCTCTCTTTGATATCAGAGCAGGACTCTCCAGGATGAGAGTCCAATACTTTCCTGCTTATTATGTGAGTCTCCACCCACTGATACAACACTTTGTGACACGATGAACGCTACATACTCCCTAGAAGCCTGCACCAGGTGCGCTCTGTCCCACATAACCCTCACATCCAGTACCTTAAACCTGTAATCCGCCTCTGCCATATTTGCCAAAAGAACATTCCCAATGTTGTAGTTTCAACCATTTCAATCCTCAAATCTTTGTTCTTTTTAATACTTAAATAAAATTTAAATTAGTTCGTTGTGTCTTCTTTTTTATGTTGTGTGTGCCAGTGATTTTCAATAGAAAAAAGAAAGGCTCTTCACCTCCATTTTAAGGTGACATTAGGAGAAGTTGGTAGACTCATCAGTTATTATTTTTGTAATTACTAATTATTTACTGATAGTTTTACCTATGAGTAAATAATTAGTAATTTAAATTTATGTATTCCCAAGAGTAGTACAGCTTTGGTGAATGGTCAGAGAAGTTTTTCTTCTAGGTGCTTTTAAAAGAAATACTGTATTTTAGAGGACAGTGTCCTTAATAACATGCCTACAGTCATACCCTTTGAAGGTAAAGGTATAATACCAAATAGTAATGCAGGAATAAGCAGTTTGGTCTAAGTACATTTTCATTCTAGCTTGATTTCTGGGACAGAATTGAGACTATAGTACATAGGGGAATGAATGGCCTGTAAATTAAGTTTTTGGACAATAGAGAATTCTAGTAAGACCTTATAATCCAGGTATTCTTTCATACCGGTTAACGAGCAGACCTATGAGCTTTGACACTAACCAAGCAGAAAGTAGATGGTTGACATTTCTTGGTGGAAAATTCAGAAGCCTAACCAGGGTGTATGCCTGAATAGATAGATGACCACCCAGACCTTTAAGAAAAATGGCTAAGAGGGTAAAGCCAAGATTTTTGTTAGGACGATTCAGAACTTTTTTACTAGAAGAAAAGAGGGATGAGTCAGTAGCCACATTCTATGCCATAGCGCTTGGTTGGAATAATTTTACCCAGGAACAGTATTAGATTTGCAATCCTAACAGTCCAATGTATAAAATGTACATAAAAAATAGAAAGAAAAAGAAAACAGAAAATGCCTAATTTGTTTGCCATAAAAGTTTTTGTTACACATTTATCCCTAGGTCATAGAATCAGTGATCTTCTATAGAGATCTGTTGGCTAAAGGCCAATCAGTTAAGGATATCTGTCAAAAGTCTTCATTTTGTTTTTAGAATACTTGATTTTAAGCCATTCTTTTGCAAAGTGATTACATAGCATGACTGGTTGCCTCTTACATATGATGATATATTCATATCATAGTATTTAAGTGAATACTGATCTGAGTAAGTAGGCATGCATCGATTTTATCCAGAAGGAATTTTTACATTATTAAGAAGTGCAGAGATGATGGTAAAACATGTCCCTTTCTGTTACTTTGACCCTTAGAAGTTTTAGCCTAATATAATCTAGTACTTTTGAAATTTATAGCATCCAGATTTTATTTATGTTGTTACAGTGAACAGTTTTTAAAAGGTTAGTAGACTATGGCTTTGTACCAAGTATTGATTCTAAATATTACAAAGCC
>JAQZBX010013980.1:0-39148 GCA_029593785.1 Cabassous unicinctus | reverse complement strand
TTTTTTTTTTTTTAAAGATTTATTTATTTATTTATTTATCCCCCCCTTGCTGCTTGTGCTTGCTGTGTCCATTCGCTGTGTGTCTTCTCCGTGTCTGCTTATCTTCCTCTTTCTGTGAGGTTCCGCTGCATCAGCCCCTCGCGCCACGCGGGCCGGCCTGCCCTCACAAGGAGGCCCCGGGAAGCGAACCCGGGGCCTCCCATATGGTAAACGGGGGGCTCTATCGACTGAGCCACTCCCGCTTCCCAGTTATTGAGATTTTTATGTTTTTAAGTTGGTTAGACTGAAATAAATATCTAAGGTGTTTCTCTCCCTTGCTTTTTCTAAATCACTTAAATAGGAATATTGATTATTTAGTGAGAAGGAAGATTATGATTGATATCAAGTATATTTTTTTTAAAGTTGGAGGTAATATGTTGTTTTGGCTTCAAAGATTTTACAAAAGCCTTTTAATGGCACATAGTTTAATCTGCAGTATAGAATCTGATATACTGTTTCCCCTTTCCTCCCATAATTTTCCACTCTTTAAGCTGCCTTATATCTAGGAGAAATACTTTCATAAACCAATAAAAATTAGGTTGCTTATTGTACTTACAGTCAGTTTTGTTTGTGACTGCAGTTAATGTTGGATACTGCCAGCCAGGAAGTTATTCTGGAATTGCCTTTTCTGGTATTTAAGACAATGGAGATATATAACTTCTTTCTCTCTGTTATTTTGCCTCTTTGCAAGGCAAACACAACCGCCTAGTACAGTGCTCATTGTCTCTTTTTGGCCATATATACTATTAAAACAATCAATACTGAGTACTTGGACAAGCAACATTTTATAGAATTCTTCGGTAGGCATCAGGTAGGAAGATTAGGGTGGTGCAGGCACTGAGGGTAGAATTACAGTCCTTCTGAAGTCATGAAAATCAATGATGACCTAAAATAAGAGGAAATATTCTGATGAAATAGGTGTTAGGAATTATAAAATATAAATGAAAACTCTAGCTTTGTTTCCATCTCATCAGCTCTGGGGAAGACTGAAAACCATTTTCATTATTGACTAATGAAACCTTTTACATGTTGAAGAAGCTATTGTGAACCTGCTCATAAGATTCTGACAATTTCTGTGTGTAAATTAGGAGGTGGAATGGGCTAGGAGCTTATAAAGATGAGCCTTTACAGACTTCTTGTTTCATTAGCTGTCATTCCAGATTTCTGTCAGTTGTAGGATGGTAGGAATATACTGATTTTTTATTTGACAATGATTGCTAAATGTAATAATTTACTTGTCTCTTGGTTTATTGCCATAAGCATAGAGCAATGGTCATAATAGTCAGAAACATAGAGCAGTGGTCATAATACAGATACTGAGGAGATGACATGTTTTCTTTTTTGTGATCCAACATTAAAAGCAATGCAATATTTCAGAATAATTCAGTACAATAAGAAAGAAAAGAAAAGAAGACATGCCAGTGCTTATATTTTGCCAAAGTAGAAGACAGAATAGTAGTCAGAAAAGTGGTATGCAGGCAGACAAAAGGGCAGATACCCTGCCAAATAACTCTAAATGAGTTGATTCAAGTGTCTTAGTTTGCCGAAGCATTGCCGATGAAAAGTACCAGAAATGGATTGGCTTTCATAACGGGGATTTTATTTAGGGTAAAAGCTTACAGTTCTGAGGCCATGAAATGTCTAAGTCAAGGTATCATCAAAGATGCTTTCTCAGCAAAGCCAGCTACTGTTGATTTTGGGGTCTTGCCACATGGTGAAGATGGCTGCCCATCCCTGTCTTCCACTCCAGAATCTACTATCTCCTGGAGCTCAGTTGTAGGCAACCAGACATAGGACTTGTCTCTTTCTGGGTTTCTTTCTCAGTCTCTCAGGGCTTCTCTTTCTGCAGCTGTAGGTGACGTAGTCCTCTCTCAAACATGGTGGGATCAAAAATGGTGGCTTCCTTTATCTGTGTGTGTATGTGTGTGTGTGTGTCTCGCTCTGTGTCTCTCTCTGTCTCCATTTATATCAGACCCAACAAGAAGGCGGAGACTCAACCTGAGTCACACCTCACTGACATAGTCCAGTCAAAAGGGTCTCAAACCCACAGTAATGGATTAGTTCAGAAACATATTCTTACTCTTTTTGGGATTCGTAAAAGAATTTCAAACTACTACAGCAAGGAATTTAAATATGAGGTTTTGTTGAGAGGTTGTCGAATTTTCTCAATGGTGCTGTTTCCATTGGTAAGCAAGTTAATAAACAGCAACAGCTAATTGGACAGTGACTCAGACAGTTTGTTCTGTGGGCACACATGATGGAGGGTAGCACAGTTGACCTTACTGATGGCTAGGCCTAGCTGTGGTCATGCCTGTAGATCCCTCCTGGCTCTCTCTGGAGAGCCTTATCTTTCATGGGCCATTGATAACAAGGAGGTGTCCCAGGGAATTCCCACCATCTTCACTGCCTGTGACATTGGTGTAACTTGTACTTATCATCTTAATATATTTTAGCAATCTTGAAGCTCTACCAATCTTGAAAAATGAAAAGATCCTCTGTTTGACAAGAATAAAAATTATTACAAAGCATCCTGCTTCTACATTAAGTGGTAGCTTCCAACAGAGCAACTGATCTCAGTCTTAATTGTACATAAAAACTCCCAGGGATCTGGTTAAAAATTTAGATTTCTAGAGTACTACCACATATATTCTAATACAGTAGGTATGGGGTGAAATAAACACTGCAGTAGACAGCCTTTCTCTAGTTTTTTCAGAGTGGAGACTGCCTCCTAAAATAAAATGTTCAGAAGTCAGAAGTGATTTTTAAAAATAGTTTATAAAATTTAAATTAATTTTGTCTGTAAATATGTATTTCAGAGCTGAACTTGGTACACTTCTTTCACAGCTCTAAATATCATACTATTAATTGCGTGAACTCAGTTTCTATTAGCACACTTCAAAGCTTTTAGAAAATAGGAGTTTGAAGCAATTCTTTACGTATTGTATGGAAGTAAACATTTATTCTCAGAAATTTTCAAAAGTAAATTTACATAGTTAAAGTGGTAGAAAGGTGGTAACTGTTCAAAACTTTGACACATAAGTACAAGAGGGATTAGAGTTTATATAGTCCACATTATATATTGGATAGTGTAGAAATTCCAAAGAAAAGGGATTTTATGCCTCCTAATTGAGTAATTTGAAATTAGACAAGGCAAAGTGCCTTCCTTGGAGGAATACACAGAGAATCCACATGACTGCTTTATTGTCCACCAGCTTTATGCATTGGGATTGAACTAGTTAAATTCTAGGGTAAATGGTATAAGATTCTAAATTGCTCTAAATTATCCGTTCAATTTATTTGCATAATTCCCTCTAAAATCAGATAAAATTAATATCCTAGGCTCAGAAAACATATTTGCAGTCACATAGCTTTGCCCAAAGAGTTTATTTATTCTTCCTCAATAAGAGTACATACATTAAAAAAGATTTAACATATTTGAAAAAGAGAGCAATACTATTATACCACTTAATTATTTTTAATCCTCCTTTTATGACTCTCTAGCACCTGGGTGGTTTATTCATATAATTGATAAATTAGTTGGCCACCAGGTAATTCAGTTAGTACTTGTGATTTCCAAATAGAACATGTTAATTTAAAGAAATGTTTTAGAGTTTTTAAAAAATCTAATTTATCCTCCAGCATTAAACATCGTAATGATTTCATTTAAAACAAAACAAAAAAAATCAGTGCAGTTAAAAAATCCTTTCAAAACCTGTTTATGTGATACACATTTAAAGTACTTTCTTTCCCTTTAGTTTTTTCTTTTCAAATAATAATGATAACGTTTGCTAACATTTATTGCCTATTTTGTGCCAGTCGCTGTGCTAAGCTCTCATTAATCCTTAGCCCTGATTCATTATGAAAGAAGTTAATCTTTTAAATATGTGCTTTTCCTTTTCATTGTATGTCTGTTTAGTTCTATGCAATTATACCATATATGTAAGTTCATGTAACCACCACCACAATCAAGATATGGAACTGTTCCATTACCACAAGAATCCCATCTGATACCCTCTTATAGCCACATGCACTATAATATTGTCATTTCAAGAATGTTTTATATATATATATATTCATACAGTATGTAATCTTTTGAGATTGACTTTTTTTTTTTTTTTAACTGAGCATGATTCTCTTGATATCCATCTGAGTATTGTGTGTATCAATAGTTTGTTCTTTTTTTATTGCCGAGTAGTATTTCATGGTGTGTATGGTTCTTAACCATGTTGAATAACATGTGGGTGTTCAGTTTCAGGCTATTAGGAATAAAGCTGCTATGAACATTCTTGTCAATGTTTTTGTGTAAAAATAAATTTTGATTTCTCTGGGATAAATGCTCAAGAGTACAACTGCTGGGTTGCATGGTGTATTAGTCAGCCAAAGGGGTGCTAATGTGAAATATCAAAAAACTGGGTTGGTCTTTATAAAGGGTATTTATTTGGGGTAGAAGTCCACAGTTACCAGGCCATAAAGCATAAGTTTCTTCCCTCACCAAAGTCCATTGTCACGTGTTGGAGCAAGACAGCTGCCGACATTTGCCCAGGGTTCAGGCTTCTTGGGTTCCTCTCTTCCCGGGGCTACGTTTCTCTCCCGGCTTAGCTCCTGTTTCCTCCACAGGGTCAGCTGTAGGCGATCAGGCAAATGGTTCGCTTCTCTTCCCCTGGGGCCTTCTTTCCAACATCAAAGCTGCTTCTCAAAGACTGCTTCTCAAAACTGTTCTTGCCATGCCTTTTATATTTGATTCCCCACCCACCAAGGGGTGGGGCTCAACGCCCTAATCATAACCTAATCATGCCCAGATTAACAGATCAGTTTACAAGCATGATCTACTTATATTTTTGGAATTCATAATTACATCAAATTGGCCACCGGTTACACATGGTAAGTGCAATTTTAGTTTTATAAGAAACTGCCGATCTATTTCTAGCATGGTTGTACCATTTTACGTTTTCACCAGCAGTGTATCAGTGATCCAGTTATCCCATATCCTCACCAATATTTGGTGTTCTCACTATTTTTTATTTTTACTGTTCTGGTAGGTATGTAGTGATATCTCATTTTGGTTTTCATTTGTATTTCTCTACTTGTTAATGATACTGAACATTTTTTCATACGTTTATTTACCATCTCATGTCTTCTTTGGTGAAATGTCTCATGCTTTTGCTTGTTTTCTAATTGAATTGCTTGGTTTTTTACCTTTGAGTTTTGAGAATTCTTAATATATTCTAGATTCAAGGCCTTTGTTGGATATGTGATTTGCAGATATTTTCTATTCATCCTCTTACTTAACAGGGTATTTGGGAAAGCAAAAGTTGTAAATTTTGATGAGGGCCAACTTACCAATTTTTCTTACAATGGATCATTGTTTTGGTGTTAAGTCTAAGAATTCTTCCCCTATTTTCTACTGTTTTTTTTCCCCCTTAAAAGTTTATAGTTTTACATTTTACATTTAAGTCTTATGATCTCTTCTGAGTTAATTTTGTATAAGTGTGAAATTTAGGTTGAGGCTTATTTTTTGTGCCTATGGATGTCCAGTTGCTACAACACCATTTGTTGAGAAGACTGTCCTGCCATTAACTTGTTTTAATACCTTTGTAAAAATCAGTTGGGCATATTTGTGTGGATCTGTTTCTGAGTTCACTATTCTGTTCCAATGATCTATTGCTCTGCTAATACTATACTTTCTTGATAACTGTAGTTGTATAATATGCTGTAACAAGGTATAGAGTGATTCCTTCCACTTTATTCTTAACCCTTAAATGTTGTTTTAGCTATTCTAGATCCTGTGCCTTTTGATATAAATTTTTAAGAATAAGCTAGTCTATGTCTACAAAAAAACATTGCTGCAATTTTGATAGGAATTGCCTTAAATTTAATTGACATCTTTACTATGTTGAATCTACCAATCCATGGTATATTTCTCCATTTATTTAGGATTTCTTTCATCATCATTTTGTAATTTTCCACATAAATATTCCGTAAATTTTTTGTTAGATTTATTCCTATGTATTTAGTTTTCTTTGTAATGTTCGGAATTTCATTTTCCACATTTTCAGCTTCCATTTGTTCCACGTTTGTATATAGAAATGCAATTGATTATTGTGTACCTATCTTGACATCTTACCGAACTCATTTATTAGTTCTAGGAGTCTCTCTGTGTCTCTCTTTCTCTGTCTGGTAGATTTCTTGGTGTTTTCTACGTAGACAGTCATCTACAAATAGGGACAGTTTTATTTATTTCTTTCCAATTTGTATACCTTTTATGTCTTTTTCTTGCCTAATTGCTGTGCCTAGAACTTCCAATACTATGTTGAATAAGAGTGGTGAGAGTGAAAATCTGTATGTTGTTCCCAGTCTTAGGGGGAAAACATTCAGTCTTTTAATGCTAAGTATGGTGTTAGCTGTAGGTTTTTGGTAAATGCTCTTTATCAAGTTGAGAAAGTTCCCCTTTATTCCTAGTTGTGAGTTTTTATCATTAATGGGTGTTGGATTTTGTCATATACTTTTTCTGTGTCTCATTATATATTCATATGGTATTTCTTTTTTAGTCTGTTGATAGGATGGATTGCATTGATTGATTTTCAAATGTTGAACCAACCTTGCACACCTGTAGTAAATCCTACTTGGTCATGGTATATGGTTCGTTTTACACATTATTGGATTTGATTATATATATCTATATACTTTTTAATAAAAGACTTATTTATTTACTTTTTATCCATTTTAACCCCCTGCCACCCCGTTTTTGCTGTTTTGTGTCCATTTGCTGGGCAATTCTGTGTGTCTGTTTTCTACCCTCTCTTCTCATCCTTCTCCTCCTGTCTTCACTGGGATTCGATCCTGGGAACCTCCAATGTGGGAGAGAGGTGTTTTGCCACCTGCACCACCTTAGTTCCTGGTTTTTCGGCACGTCTCATCTTGGTTCTCCCTTGTGTCACTCTCCTGTTATGTCATCATCTTGCTGCGTGGCTCGGCAGGGCCTGGTACGCCCGTGCGCTGGGCCGTGCCTTCTATATTTTTCTTTATTTTACCGGGAGGTCCCAGGGATCGAACCCAGGTCCTTCCATATGGGAGACAGATGCCCAACCATTTGAGCCACATCCGCCCCCTATATACTTTTCATTTCCCACAGCTTTGTATGTTGGCTGGGTGATCCTTTTTTTTTTTTTTTTTAACATTTTTATTTTGAAATACTTTCAAACTTACAGGATGGTTACGAAAATAATACAAATCCTATACAGATAATTCTAACATATCCCTATCCCTCCCTCCCTTCAGATACCCAGATCCATCAATTTTAACATTTTTCGACATTTGCTATATTATCCTATCTGTCTATCTTTTACACTATTAGTCCATTTTCTGAACACTTGAATGTGGGTTGTATACATCATGCTCTTTGAACACTTAATACTGCCATGTACATTTCCTAAGACCGAGGTGGATATGTGAATTAGTATTATACATTTATCACAATTAAATGAATCAGCAATCATACGTTATTAAATAAAGTCCATACTTTATTTAGGTTTCTTTGGGTTTTTTTTGGGGGGGGGAGTCCAGCAAACCCATAGCCATCTTTAATTCCCCTCATTTCCCTTTCAGTTAGGGTTAGAGAAAAACGGTGCTCACTGGGATGCTGGGACTGATGATTGCAAGCAGAAAGTTTATTGGGAAGCTCTCCCAATGGAGGGGGTCTGAAGAGAAACTTCAGCCCCTAGGTTTCCTTAGTTTTTACCTAATTTTTTCCCTTTACGTCCCAGGTTCTAGTCCAGGATACCACATTACATTTTGTTCTCGTATCTCCTTAGGTTCTTCTAGACTTGAAAATTTCTCAGATTTTCCTTGTTTTTGATGATCTTGACAGTTTTTGAGAAGTGCTGATCATATATTTTGTAGAATGCCCCTTAATTGTGATTTGTCTGATGTTTTTCTCTTCATCAGTCTAGGGTTTATAGTTTGAGGCAGGAAGCCCACAGAGGTAAACTGCCTTTTCATCACATTATGTCAAGGGTTCATGCAGTCAACATGCATTATCACTGATGATGTTAAGCTTGATCACATGGCATTGTATTGCCATGTTTGTCCAGTTTTTCCACTGTAAACTTACCCTCTTCTCCTCTTCCATGCTGTAATCTTTGGGAGGAGTCACTATATATAATATATATGAGTAGGGACTCATGCTCTGTCTCCTTGATGGGGCAGAATCTACGTAAATTATTTGTAATATTCTGTAATAGAGATTCATCTGTTTTACCCCATTCCCCATACGTTTTGATATGTTGTATTTTCATTTTCATCCAGTTCTATTTATTTTTCTTTATTTCATTTGAGACTTTCTTTTTGACCCAGGAATTATTTATAAGTAAGTTGTTTAATTTCTAAGTGTTTGGAGATTTTCCTGTTGTCTCATGGTATTGGTTTCTGATTTGATTCCTTTATAGCTGGAGAACACACTGTATATGATTTCAGTTCTTTAAAATTTTTTGAGGTTTGTATTATGGCCCAGAATATGGACTGTCTTTGTGACTGTTCCATGGGCACTTGAAAAGAATGTATATTCCGCTATCACTGGATGGAGTTTTATATTTATTCCAGTTATTTCCTGATGGTTGATATAGGCATACCACAGAGATATTGTAGGTTTGGTTCCAGACCACCACAATAAAGCAAATATTGCAATAAAGCAAGTCACACTAAATTTTTGGTTCCCAGTGCATATAAAAGTTATGTTTAACCTATATGGTATTCTGTTAAGTGTGCAATACCATTATGTCTAAAAAACAATGTCTATACTTAATTTAAAAAGTACTTCATTGCTAAAAATTGCTAACCAGAATTTGAGCCTCCAATGAGTCATAATTTTTTTGTTGGAAGAGGTTCTTGTCTTGATATTGGTAGCTGCTGTCTGATCAGGGTGTGATGGTTGCTGAAGGTTGGGGTGGCAGTGTCAGTTTCTTAAAATAAGACAGTGAAGTTTGCCATATTAATTGACTCTTCCTTTCATGAAAGATTTCTTTGCAGCATGTGATGCTGTTTGATAGAGTTTTACCCACAATAGAACTTCTTTCAAAATTGAAGTCATTCCTCTCAAACCCTGCTGCTGCTTTATCAACTAAGTTTATGTAATATTCTAAATCCTTTTTTATCATTGCAGCAATGTTCATAGCATCTTCACCAGGAGTAGATTCCATCTCAAGAAACCACTTTCTTTGTTCATCCTTAAAAAGCAACTCTTTATCCATTCAAGGTTTATCATGAGATTGTGGCAATTCAGTCACATCTTCAGGCTCCACTTCTAATTCTAGTTCTCTTGTTATTTCCACCACATCTGTTACTTCCTGCACTGAAGTCTTGGACCCTTCAAAGTCATCCCTGAGGGTTGGAATTGACTTCTTCCAAACTCCTGTTAACGTTAATATTTTGACCTCCTCCCATGACTCACGAATGTTCTTAATGGTATCTAGAATTGTGAATCCTTTCCAGAAGTACTATTTATAGCAGTTATAAATAGCCCTATGAAGAACATTTCTTAAATAGTAAGTCGTGAAAGTCAAAATTACGCCCTGATCCAGTCATGTGACTGAACTACCAGTGAAGGGCAGTGTTTCCCAGTTGGCTGATGGATGCATCAGAATTACACAGTTATGGATACACTTTGGCTTTTTTGAATGCAGAGAGAGTAGCAGAAGACTTTTTTTCTGGGAAAAAATAGTATTTTTGAGGCAAGGAAAGTCTTACGTGCTAAATGCTGTTTGTTTCCTTCTGTCCCTGGCAGGTGTGCAGGATTGCCCAAAATGCCCCTTTTTGGTGAGGTTGGGCTTATGGCTTTCTTTCCATGTCAACCATCTGGGGAAAGGCAGCTGTACCCATTCATTAGCTCCATCCAACGTGCCCAGTAAAGCAGGGGTAGGAGTAAAACAGGCACTCTGGTTCTATAGCCTCTTCTTGAGTAAAGGGGAGACCCAGTGAAATAACAAAGATGGGGCTTCAGTGAAAGCTCAGCCCAAACATTGACCTTGAGGGTGTTCTGACCATATTACCAGTCTAGTTAGTCTCTGCTTCGGCACCATGTTTGACCACTTTTTGGAGGTAAATAGATTAAACTGAATGCCAACAGAGTAATAGAATAGTTCTAGTTACTAAAATAAAAGACTGCCACAATAGCAAACTCCTTCCCGTTAAGTATCTGCTGCATTTTGGATGGCAGTATGATAAGCAAGTGAGAAAGTCAGAGAAGATAACTGCAAAGCAGTTTTCTGGCACCTGGAAGGTAATCCTTAAAGAAAAGTTTAGTCATCCCTATGGATCTGGCTTCTTTCTGATTTTCCTGTTGCATAAATTGCTCACCAGGATTAAACTAAGCACTTTTATTAAATTTAAAAAGATTTTTTATTGTGTTTATAAAACACAATTTCCCATTTTAGCCATTTTCATGTGTATCATCAGTGATATTACATTCACAATATTGTGCTGCCTACCATCACCACCATCCATTACCAAAACTTTTTTCATCACCCCTAACAGAAACTTTATACCCATTAAGCAATAATTGCCCATCTGTGCCCCTTCCTGCCAGCTTGTGGTAACCTGTAATCTACTTTGTCTCTATGAGGTTGCTTACTCCAGGTAATTCAGTGGAATCATACAATATTTGTCCTTTTGTGTCTAGCTTATTTCATTCAACATGATGTCCTCAAAGTTCATCTATGTTATAGCGTATATCAGAACTTCATTCCTTTTTATGGCTGAATAATATGCCGTTGTATGCATAGACCACATTTTGTTTATCCATTCATCATTTGATGGACATGTGGGTTGTTTCTGTCTTTAGGCTATTATGAATAATGCTGGTATGAGCACTGGTGTACAAATATGTTTTAGTCCTTGTTTTCAGTTCTCTTGGCTATGTTCCTAGAAGTGGAATTGTTTCATCATATATGGTAATTCTATACTTAATTCTTTGAGGAACCACCAAATTGTTTTCCACAGTGGCTGCATCATTTTAAATTCCCACGAACAATGTACAAGTTTTCCTATTTCTCCACATCTTCACCAACACTTATTTTTTTAAAAATGAAGTGGTACCTTATTGTGTTTTTGATTTGCATTTCCTTAATGGCTTAGGATGTTGAGCATCTTTCCATGTGCTTTTTGGCCATTTGTCTTATCTTCTTTGGGAATAAATGCCTACATTCAAGTTCTTTGGCCATCTTTCAATTGGGTTGTTTGTCTTTTTGTTGTTGAGTTGTAGGTATTTATTATATTCTCTATACTAATCCCTTAGATATATGGCTTCCAAATATTTTCTTTGATTCTGTAGGTTGTTTTTTCACTTTCTTGGTAATTCCCTTTGATTCACAGAAGTTTTAAATTTTGTTGAAGTCCAATTTATCTTTTTTCTTTTGTTGTTTACGTTTTTAGTGACTAACCACTCAAAAAGTAGAAAATAGAATATTGATACAAAGCAGAGTAGAGATAAAATCTTGTTCATTAGGTGAGTTTATTAGTCATTAAACAAATATTTTTGTAACCTAATACTTGTCAAGTATTGTTTAAGTGTTGGAGACATAGGAATGAACAAAACAGAAGGAACAAAAATATGCTGTGGGAGTGGATGTGGCTCAAGCGGTTGAGCACCTCCTTCCCACATGGAAGGTCCCAGGTTCGGTCTTTGGTGCCTCCTAAAAACAAAAATAGAAACAACAAGTAAACAAACAAACAAAAACCAACTCAGGGAAGCTGATGTGCCTCAGTGGTTGAGCGCCAGCTTCCCATATATGAAGTCCAGGTTTCAGTGCCCGGCTCCAGTACCTCAAACACACACACACACACACACACACACACACACACACACACAACAGAAAACAAACATGCTGTCATGGAGTTTATATTATATTAAGGAAAGAAGAAAATGAACAAATACACTATATAACATGTCAGAAAGTAATAAATGCTTTGGAGCAAAGTCACACTGAGAAGGGAGCAGGGATAGGTATCACCAGTGGGTAGAGGATTGTTGAGGTTGTCATTTCCTATGGGGTGATCAGACAAGACCTTTCTGATAAGGTGACATTTGAGCTTAGACATGAAGATGGTGATGGAGCAAACTGTTGATTTCACTGAGAGAAGTGTCTCAAAGAAGAAAAGGCCATGCTTAGCATCTTCGAGAAACATCTAGGAGACCCATGTGGCTAGAGCAGAGTGAGCCATGGGGAGAATGGAGGAGATAAGGTCAGAGAGGAAGCACAGGGATGACGTCACGTTGAATCATGTCGGCCATTGTAAGGACTTTGGCATATGTGATATGGGAAGTCACTGGAGGCTTGGCACAGAGGAGTGCCATGATTTAACTTACATTTCAAAAGGAACACATGATAATCTGCATATTTCCATCTCCTTTGCTTAAGACAAGACAGTAGGAAGGTGGAAATTTAATGAAATTGACTTCTTAAATAATTTTACAGAGGAGGAAGTTGGACTGAAAAATTTCAATGCGTTTTTTTCCCCCACTTCTAAACCCTATGCTTCTTTACATGACTCTAAAGTAATTGATTTTTAAATTTGAAATGTGTGGGGAGTGTTGTGGAATAATTATATTGTTGAAGGACAAATTAGAGTTGAGTTTACAGTGTTTTATTTGGTATACCAAAGTTTTGCTGCAGCAAGGAGGAGCCAGATCACTTAAAGAAAAAAATGGAAGCAGCTTCTAGGGATGGCAAGAGACTTTTATTGATGTTAAAAGTAAGTTAGCTTGACTCCTATTGATTGGACAGCAGTTTGTCCATCTAATAGGGGAAGGTTTAGGGCAGGCAGGCTTTATTTTGTATTGGTGCAAATGTAATGATCTAGTGCGGGGGTTCTTAACCTTTTTTGTTTCACGGACCCCTTTGCCAGTCAGGTGAAGACCACGGACCCCTTCCTAAGTCCACACTATATTGTGTATATTAAATAAATATATCACACCTGCACCAACATGTCCCCACAAGAATAATGTTTTTTTGAATTTCAATTCAAGCTCACGGACCCCTTGTTAAGAAGCCCTGCTCTAGGAGCTTGATTGGCTATCTGGGTCAGCCATCTTAGTGCGAATTTCAAAAGCTATCAAGAGAGATACTCAAGAGGGAGGTCAAAGAGAAAGTAGGGCATGGTTTTTCTTTTTGGCTCTGAGGAGTCCCCAGGGCTTTATCTATATAATTTTATCAATATCAACTAATGCTGTTGCTTATGTTTGGAATATTCAGTGCTTTCTTAATTTATATCTTGCCACTTCTAGAATGGAAATGCATACAAGACAGTCATTAAAGATAAATCATTGAAGGAAAAACCATTAAAATTGTGTGGCTATTAAAACCTAATTAGTATATGTAATAAGACATTTACAAAAAGAGGAACTAAGCAAACAGGACCCATGTAATGAAAGGAAGAGCCACAGTTGTGACAGAAAACTGGGCTAAGGAGAATTATTGCATTTGGACATGGAGCTTCCTAGCTGCCAGTTTTTTTATTCTGTAGATAGTTTTTCTTTTCAAAGAGGTTTAAAAGGTTTCCTCATCTTTTTTTTTTTCCTTATCTTCTTTATTCTGGTAAAACTCTTCCTAGTGCTTTTGAAGTGATTTTTTCCATTGTTTTTGTTTTTTTGAGCTTATGAGGGAGGCTTTCAAGTAATCTCTTCATCCTGGGATTTCTTCTGATTTCCTCATGACCTCTTTCTCCATCACTAATGATGGGACATAGCCATTGGTATGTCAATATACTACACTTAAGTAGTATTGTAGTACCTATTCATAGAAAAAGATTTCACTATACAAAAAACTGACCAAAATATTTATGCTTCATCCTTTTTAATGACCAAAAATTCCAAAACTAAAAAAAACCTCCACAGTAAGTGAAGAAATTACAACCATAAATCTCAAGTTCTTTTAAGATCATCCAGAATGATTTAAACAGAAGGAATACGTTTCAAATAAGAATGCAAACAAGAAAATAGTGACATTTAATAAACTATATCAGCATATTTTTTGTGTTAATTAAAGATCAAAAATATTATGTTTTCCTTTCTCCTGAGGTGACATTTTTCAAACCTCAAGAGTAGGGCTTCTAATGTATTTTTCTGGAAGGGAGCACATTTAACCACAGGCTCTTGAAAGACACAATTAGCTGTATGATTCAAGCCAAGAGATCTGCTATTGAGATGTGAATTATCCAGATTAGTGCTCTCTCCTGATTAAAACTCAGCTAAATTGTTGTATAGTTCATTGTGTGAATATATCATAATTTATCCATTCTTTTGTTTGTAGGCATTTGTGTAGTTTTCAGTTTGAGCTTAAAACATTTATTTCTTTTATAATTTAAATGAATTTTTAAAAAATCCAGAAATACCAACTAAATCTTGTTTTCAAATCAGCAGTCTTTAAATTGGCAAATGATTTAGTATGCTAATTATTCCACAAGTTTGCTTTCTGATGGTTTTTTTTTTTTTCTCTTCCAAATTTGGGGGTGTTTAACCCTGTCACTGATTTTGTTCAACCAATTTTTTTTCAAACAAAAGCAGTTTTAGATACCTGGTTCAGAGATTTTCATTCCCTCGACTTATCATTTCACAACAGACATAGTCGGCACACTCCTGCTTTTCTAACCTCAGACTCTTAAAAACCTGTCTCAAAAACCTTCCAAGAAATTTACCCAGATGTTGCTTATTGGGCAATTCCCACTGTCTGTAATAAAGAAACCAAACGCTCATGTAAAAAGCTTCAGAGCCACAAAATCCTTGCATCTTAGTCAAAATGTAATTTGAGGCAGATTTTATGAAGCAATCTAATGCTTTGGAACCTCTTTTTAAAAAAAATTACCTCCACACCTGTCTTCATTTCTCACTGCCTTCCTGAGTTTCTTTCCCTGCAGGACCCTTTGCAAGAATGAGTGAATGGATGAAGCCGTGGAGAATTAAAGTATGGGTGTTAATGAGATAGCATGGGGTGAGTTAAAAGAGGATGTGTAAAGAAGTGCAAAGTGAGGACTGTGTATACACCCTTTATTGGAGACAGTCTTCACAATAGGATCCCATGCAAATTATTGAAATGTAATTTAAGCACGTTAAATTTTTTTCTCAAAGATATCTCTTAAAGGAAAAGCCTGCTAGTGATACCATTTACCATCTTAGTAAACATGGAACAGTTAGCTCAGGACCTTTGTGATGATTTCTGAAGGCACTGGCTCTTTTACAATATTAATTCTCTTTTATTTTTGTTCCACAGTCTTGTAGACTTACCACACTGCTCTCTAGTTGTTTGTTAATGTGTCTTTCTCTTCCTCTATCTAGACTGAACTCCATGATGGTGGGTATTGTAATATTAAGTTTTGATATGTGATCAGTAAATGCTTGATGAAAGAAAATGGTGGGAAGAAGAAGAGAACATTACTTGTATAGGGTACTAATGTCTGAGTTCAACTATAGACCCTCCCGCAAGTATATAATCTTGAGTGATGAAGACAGTTTCCTCAGGAGATTCCTTGTCAGTTCATCTGCACTTGTTTGCACCAGTCTAGTTTATCCTCTGACTAGAGAAGCACCCACTGTGATGAATTTGAGTTTGGAGACCACACGGCTAGACGTGCACTTAAAATTGCACATGACTTTGTAAGTAGGGTATAAATGTGGTTATAGCAAACAGAAAACTGAATAGCTGTACATTGGGGAGGGCCAGGTTACAACAGTCTTGATGATTGTGAGTTTTTCTTCTACTAGTCACCCTGTATTAAACTCCTATTCGCTATTAAAATTTAGGACAGTTTAATGAAGACAGTATTTTATAGAATCTAGTAGTACTCAGTACAGTAGATACAATACACAAATTTTTTTTGTATATCATTTGTTATATGATTATCGTTTACCATATGTGGGTTAAAAATAACGTGGTAAAATATTCTTCAGAATTTTTATTGCAATAATTGAAATCACAAAATCGACACACTTTAGGTATTATGTGCCTGAATTTCATCTTCATAGCATTGACTAATTACTCACAAATTAATAGTCATGGAATAAAATAGGTATAGGAAGAATAAGTTACTGAAATTAAAAAAAAATAAAGACACCAAAAATTAGAAAGAACCAACTTGATGAATTTTATTGTCATGTTAAGCATTTTAAAATTTATAAAATATCCTTCACAATCTTGTCGAGCAGCAATTGCTGCTGTATGTTGCTTAATATATAAATGAGGTACTAATGTTCTCACTTTGATCGTTAAAATTGTTTGTTTTGTTCTTTTCAGTTCTGTTTTTAAGGTTAGCAGAGCCTCAGGCACTATTTGGGTAGGAAAATGATAAACTGATGGTAGAATACAGAGAAGAAAGAAAAAACATCTCACCAATGGCAGCCAGCACTAACTAATGGTTTTCAGCTGTTGCTGATCTAATTGATCATGGTGCTATAACAGAAAGCAATTCTGTGTGATTCATATGTTCTTCTATTGGAGTGTATTCTACTCCCTCGTTATTTTTAAGCCTCCCTAACTCTGGGTTTCCCTTTCCTTAAAATGTACTTTCTAACAATATGTTTCTTTTAAAGCTAATAATTAACAGTGAAAGAAAAATTGGCAGCATACTAACTTTGAACAAAAGTCTTTTTTAAGACATAGAAGCATAATAGTCTTTATTAAAATTAAATGCTTAGCTACAGGGAAATTTGTCCTACATTTGTTAAGTGCTCTCAGTTGAGTTGTTAATATCCTAGGATAGTGAAAGATTAGTACCTTGCATTTATAATTAAACTATTGGGTCCAGATTTTGCTTCCAGATACTATCATAAAATCATCACATCTAGATTGAAAATGGCTTTTTCCCCGACTATCATGACATAACTTTCAGTGAAATGAATTTAGCTGTCAGAGGTCTGCCAGCAGTCTACTAATTGAGACATGACTCTTTACTGATGGACAGTGAAGTTTTAGGTGCATAAGTATACACACTTATAAAGGCGTGCACTATTTCACTAAAGACTGTGTAATGCCTTACATATAATTGTACATAAGATTTATGCAAGATGTATAAATTCTCTTGTATAAATAATATTCCTAAATCATATTTAGTGGTGTTTCTAACATTCTTAGAATTTTAATAATTTAGTCAAAACACTAGAAAATTATGGAAATTTTGCATATTTTCAGCAGGTTTCTTATACGCTTTTACTCTTCATAGAGTCTTTAACAACTATGGAAGAAACAATTTTTTACTTTCTAGAAAACTTGGTTCATACCCTTCTCCCCTGAAATGGTACCTTTCTCTAATGGCCCTTTAGTAATTAGAGTACTATAATAGTTTCTTGAATGTTATCCAGTGCCTTTTACTATTATAGTCATGTAGTCATGCTTCTCTACTCTCTTTTCCCTAACCCCCAGCAGCTTCCCCCTTCTGCCATTATGGCTAGACCACAAGGCTGAAACTTATTACTAGAGATACACTTAGAACAAGGAGCTTAACTTTGAGTTTGAAAGTAGATTTTTTTTTTTTTTTTTTTTAAAGTCCTTAGCTAGACAATACTCTTGAAAGCCAAGCTTTCAGGTGGTTAAAAGCTTATCTGAAAACTTCTAAAGCTGGGTTTTTACATAACAGAAAACAAACTTCGAGGATTAACTATATTATAATCATGGTGAGAAGAATAATTTCAGATACTATGGAAAGGAAATTCCATCCCTTTCTGGTCTGGAAGGGTTAAGGTGCATAGAGAGATTCAGAGGGGATGGGTCCATAGGCAGATGAGGATCTGCATGGGTCCTAAGGAGGGACCTAGTTCCCTGTAGCCGCCTTGGCTTTCATACAAGAAATGCAGCAAAATAGGAGAATGCCCAGAAAGGCTAACCAGTAATCCCTAAACATTCAGTCTGGTGTTACCCTTGGGATAGCCTACCAAGGCCACAGTCCTTTCAGAAAAGCTTTGTTTGGGGCAAAGTACTATGCCCATCATAGCACAGTAGTGATGGATAGAGGAATGAAGTATGAGGGAGGTTCCCCAGTTGGTGAGGACACACAGATACATTCACTGTCAGCACACTCCCCCTTTTTGACTTCCAGGCTCTTTCCATCTTACAGTGCTACATTTGCCATGGTAGGGAAGGAGACAATGGAGGGTCTCACATTGACAATTCAATACTTTGACCTATTAGTGATACATGTTACTTCTGTCCAAAACCCACTGGCCAGAAATAGTTGCTTGGTCTTGTTTAACTGCAAGGAGGAGTGGGGGAAATATAATCCTTCCGTGGGCCAGTCTGGGAACCAGAATGAATAAATACTCATTAGCACACTTGCTCAGGAAATGTAAGGTTTTTGTCCTGGTTATTACTTTTGAGAAGCAAGAAATTATAATGATGTTTGTTACCCTAAGTGCATTTTTCCCCTACCTATGGGCTGATCACTTAATTCCTGCTTCTCAAAGGCGAGTTGTCATTTATTCAGTTCTGAGGATGCCATTGCCTGGGGACATGCATATAAATGTGTGCATACACACGCGTATGTATATACACTTACACATAAATGAGATTGCAAGCACATCATGGAAAATATTTAAGTAAATATTTGATTCCTTTTCAGTTCCCTACAGTACCTAGTATGACCAATTCAGGGTATTTATTTTTTAGCCTACTGTATTAATCATGTATGTGGAATTACATTCTGAAATGGAGATGAGGAGTTTGGAGGCATAACCTTTCCATTAAAGCCATTACTTCCACATGAGAGCTCTCAATTATAGAGCAGTTTTATTTCAGAAAATAAATATACTGAAATGGAGAGATCACTAAAGGAACTAGAAAAGCCCAAGTTTATATCTGAGGGGTAATTTGACTCTAGTGACACTGGTTGACTCTTAATGTAAATATATATCATCTATATTTAGGTGGAAATCCATTATAAAATGAGAAAGAAGACTGATTACAGGACTACTTGAAAAATATTTGTATATGCCAGCTTAGCCTTTTGTTGTTCTGTCAGGATTTTAGAATTACTTAGCTGGTTTGTTAGTTTTTTATAGAAAGTTCTGTTAAAATGCCCATATGATGGACAATAGTGTAGTTACTCTGCCTTGTTGAAATGGCTCAGAGCAAAAACCAATAAGGTGAACTAATCCTTTTAAAAAATAGTTTTAAAATATCATAGCACAGACATCCTACCTAGTTTTCTAAACCCTGGCCAAGTTGCTTAAATACTTTTGGTCTTAGATATTTTTATCTACAAATTGACAATAGTAATGGATCCAAACATATTGGGTCATTGTGAGGATTACATGAGATAATGCTTATGAAATGCATGTAGTCCTTTCATCTTTTCAAACATTTATTTGCATTTATACTTCTCTCACTAGAAAAAATCAAATTTGTTGCTATGTGGGAAAAGTAGGGAAATCCTTTTGTAAAGAGTATGACATCATTTATGAAAATAAACATATGCACACAAACAAAAGGAAAGCTATTAGTCTGCAGGTACACAAATATGTATATAAATGTATAGGAAAAGTGCCTGGAAGGATAAAGGTAGAATGATTGCAAGGGTTCATCTGGAGATGGAATTGGATTGGGGGTGGGAGGGAGGCTAAAAGGTTATCAAAGAGTAACTTAACTTTCTGTGTAACATTATGATTTTATCAATGCCTTTTACATTTTTAACTTTTATTTAAAAATTTCTAAGATAGGGACTATAGTTAGTAGTAACATTTTGATGATGCTCTTGCATAGTTTGTAACAAATGTTTCACATCAGTGCAAGGTGTTGGTGGAAGGGTGATGTATGGGACCCCTGTATGATGTTGTGCATGCTTATTTTGTAAGTTCACAACCTTTACTATACACTTATTATTTATGCATGTTCATGTATGAATTATACTTCAATAAAAATATATTTTAAAAAAATAGTTTTATGTTTGATGTTGTGGCAGTTTGAGATTATTTTATAAATCCCAAAAAAGAAGATGATTATGTTTGTAAACTAATAAACTAATCTGTTCCTCTGGGTGTAATACCCTTTGATTGTATTAAATTCAGCTGAGATGTCTTTGATTCAATTATCTGTTAAGATTAGGGCCTTTTTGATTCAACCACTTCAGTAAGGTGTGACTCAGGTTGAGTCCCTGCCTCCTTGGTGGGTCTGATATAAATGACACAAGAAGACACACACAGGAAGGAACTTTGTCATTTTTTATCCTGCCAGAAAGGAGAAGGCTCAAACACCTAAAGCCCCAGGGAGAGATGGACCATTTGCCTGATAGCTTACAGCTGACCTTGGGAAGAGAGCCTAGACTGATACAGGAAGCCTGGAGAGGGAAGCCCGAGATCAGGAAAAAGCTGGACCCAAGGAGCCTCCAAAAGGAAGAGGAAGCCCAGAGAGGAAGGCTGAAACCCGGCAGAGATCACCCACCATCTTGCTTCAACACGTGGCAGCTGACTTTGGTGAGAAAATACCTCTTATGGTACCTTGAGTTGAACTTTCCACAGCT
Organism: Cabassous unicinctus; assembly: GCA_029593785.1. NCBI lineage: Eukaryota > Metazoa > Chordata > Mammalia > Cingulata > Chlamyphoridae > Cabassous > Cabassous unicinctus. The sequence goes on along the minus strand of JAQZBX010013980.1, from coordinate 18,619 downwards.
TGGGACTGTGAGCTTTTACCCCAAATAAATACCCTTTCTAAAAGCCAACAGATTTCTGGTACTTTGCATTGGCAGCCCTTTGGCAGACTGATACAGATGTTTCATGAGCATTCATTAAGCCCTGCTAATAAAATTAGTTTAGAAATGTTTAGTATATCTGTTGCAATAAAATGTTCTATACAATAAACCTCTTTTAAAATAGGTGGTGAAAATTATTTTCTAACAGCACCATCAAATATCAATAAGTATCTTGGCAGATACTTATCTGCAGTAGTAGTTCTGACTTTTACTTCAGCATTTTTTTTATATCTATCAGAATCAAATTTGTGTGCTTGTTCTACAACTATAAATTACAAAGTAATTTATTAAATTATATGGTTGAAGATAATCACATTTTCTCTTCTATTTTTCTTGTATCTATCTCCTTTATTTAAAAAAATAACTGTCACAGTACTTTAGGGAACTGGAAATAGATCTTTAAATGTCTAAGTACCTTTTGCCAAGGAATAACAAAAAGTGCATCACGTACTTTAATGTGCTACAGATTAATGTGGGTTGAGCACCTGCTTATGACAGGCATGATAACCTACTTATTTTGCATATCTCATTTAATCTTATTAAAACTCTGTGAGAATCGAGGCTGAACTATGTTCAATAAATTGTCCAAGGATACATAACTAGCAAGTATTTGGAGCAAAATTTGAATCCTCATATATGTTCTTTTCACTATACTCTGCTGTTTATCAGATTTGAGGTGGGGTGAGGTGAGGGTGCTGGGGACAAGGGGAATGATCATGAGGGAGCCATGATCTAATCCCATTTTCTGTTCAGCCCTCTCATCATGAGCTTTATATTCCTTTCAGAGCTCTTTCTTTGCTTCTTTCCATAGAATCTGGGCAAATTACTACTTTTGTGTCTTTACCCATGTTGCTTCACTTAACCTGGAGTACCCTTTTGTCTCCTCTATTATGTCCACTTCATATCTAAATGCAATATTCAGGTAATAACCAGAATGGGAGTATATCTTACCAGAAATCACATCTTTACTAGCATCATTATTCAGCATTTGAACAACACACTGTGTTTAGAATGTGCTTTCATAATCATTTTGTTAGTTAAATCACACAGAAACATGATGAGGGGTTATTACAACATCACTGAAAGACCCAGAAGAGTTTAAAACAAATTGGAGAGACTGTAGAGGACTCAGAAGAGAGCAATGAAAATAATTAAAGAGTTACAAGATAGATTATGAGATAGCTAAATTTGGAGAAAAGACAACTAAGCAATAACTTAATGACTCAGAATGAGATGAGATATTAGAATGTTAGTGATACTAATGCTCTCTAATTCTAAAGAGGAAAGAATGAAAAAAAAAAAAAAGTTTAAATTGAAGCATACAATATATAGGTAGAACTTTTAAATAGAAGTCATGCTGGAAAGTTCTGCACATGTCTTCTGAAGCCAGGTGAGTAGTTTGAATGATTTAGGAGCTTCCTCACTAGAAGCAGATATTTTATGTCTCACCCAATGCTGCATATTTAATTATTTCTTGACAGTCAACCTTGAATGGATTATTCCATTATTTGTCATTTTAAATGAATATCATTTTTAAAGAACAGCTTTTTTTTTGCTTTTGTTTTTAAGGTACCTGGGGCCAGGGATTGAACCCACAACCTCGTATGTGGGAAGCCAGTGCTCAACCCCTGAGCCACATAGGCTCCCCTGAGTTGGTTGTTTTGTTTGTTTGGCTTGTTATTTAATTTTTCTAGGAGGCACTGGGAATTGAATCTGGGATCTCTCATGTGGGAAGTAGGCCCTTAACCTCTTGAACCACATCTGCTTTCAAGAACAGCTTTTTTATTTTTAAAGCATTCACACAAGTTTTCAGTGTACAGATACAGTTCATAAACTAAGAATCCCAGGGATTCTAGGATATGCTGCTTTGAAAGTATCATTAATTAGATATATCAGTCAATTAAAAGTGAGTTTTATAACCAGTTGCAAAAAAATACCCATACTTATATTTAGGACATCAGTGTCTGTCTGTGTGTGTGTGTGTGTGTGTGTCACATGTGAATTCTGAGCTTGCTTTTTCAGTTTAAGAACTTCCATGGGAAATACTAGATTTTTACTTTTCACTTCTCAGTGCACCCAAAACTGCCTCTTTTGGGTATTCTCGAGAGGCTAAAATCTTACCTCACTGTTCCGTTGTTAGTCCTTTCTGTGGCCTCAAAATGTGAGTGCCCACGTGACACTTATCATTACAACATAATAGTTGGCATTGCTGTTCTGCGGGTTTCATTTCAATAGTGGAGATTCCCTCAGTGTCAAGTAACATGCGTGGAGGGTGGGGCAAATTAGAAGAGAAAATGTTTCACACTTAACTTGCTTTTTGCTGTCTCAGTAGTTAGATCTAGAGAGGATTTTTGGGTATGGGGCAAATATGAATCCTGATGAAGTATCTCAGAGCCAGTGCTCATGTGCTGTTTCTTCTCTCCCTACCACCAATTCCTCGGCAGGGGGAGGGGGGTGGGGTGGGGGTGGCAATGATTTTTAACAGAAAAGGAGGAAGGTGAAAAGGAAAATTCAGAAAATCCTGCAATAGTTTCTTGTACTCTTTCAGAATCATGTTCCACGTCTAATGGTATGGTGTTGCTAAGGGTATTTTCCTCAAGGTGGTGGGTGAAGTATTGGTTCTGTCATCTCTAATGCTGGCATCTGCTTTGAGAAGCATAGTTCTGGCAAGTTTTTAGAATGTGGACTGATAAAGATCAGTACCTGGCTTTCAACAGGCAGTGGGGCCTGGAGAGATCATGTAGGTTCCTCAAGCCGGCAGTCAAATATGTGTGTGCTGGAGTTTGCTCATTGTGCAAGTTTCTTTTCTAAACAAATCTGCTTGTTCCTCCTGTTGAAATTAAAAAGTAACTTTTGAATAACTTCTCATGACCTCTATAACTGGTATCTGTGGACTTTGAAAACTGCTTTGATGGTACTATATTCCACATGGACTTTGATTTACAAAACAAACATTTGTAGGATGTTAAAAACTAATACTTAAGATGCAGAACTCTTCTTTTTTGCTTACTCTCTGGACTTTGCAGAATGCTACGGTTTTTATCTTTGTGTAAATCTGAACTGAGCACTAAGTTTTTTTTTAATTTTTAAAAAATAATTAAGCATTATAGTTGCTTAAAGTATGCTTGCATCTTGAGGAAACTTTGAAAATTTGGAATTCTAGTGTATTTAGAAGGGGAAGCTTCATGAAACATAGATGATGGAATTAAGTATGAACCAGCTTTCTAAACTCGAAACAAATCTCTGAATCCTTAGGAATATGGAAAAGGCCGCTGAGCTGCCACAAAGCCAGCCTCCCTCACTTGACATCTCAGGAACGACTCAGGACCTCCCTCGGTGTTAAGTGTTAAGGTTACTAGCTTGTTTAACTAGTGCTGACAACCTTCACTTCTTCCTGTAGACCAGAAGCAGTATCCTCAACTGGAAAAGTCCCAAATAGGTGAATTCATGAAAAGAGCAACATAAGCATTTTAATAGCACTGGAAAATATCATAATTGATGTCCCAAATTATGTCCTTTAGTCATCCAAACAAGTTTAGCATGTTTAGTTTATTCTGTACAATAAGAAAATTAGGTAATTGCTATAACTTACAAAGATTGCTGTTAAAAAATGTCACCTCCCACATACCTTTATGTGACAAATTAATTACATTTCTGCAGTGTGCCAGACCTGTACTGAATGCTGTGGATACACAGATAATAAAACATGCTCTTTGTCCTCAAGTTTGCTTTATAAAGATTGAAATAGACATATTACAAATAATTAAAATATGATGTCGTACTTTAATGATTGTGTTCAAAATACTACTGGGGAGCATAGAAAAAATAACAATGACATCTTCCTAGAGAGGTATGGGGGTGGGTTGATATCTGTCAGGAAAGGCTTCAGATCCACAGTGAATTTTTCAGCTAATACTTCATTCTTTAGTGGTGTCAGATAAATGAAGTGCAACTATAGTTTGAAGTATTACTATTTTGGGATTTAACGGTTATTCCTTTATATTATTATTTATGTTTATCTATTTCTTGTTAAGCAAGGATAGTTCAGAGTTTGTTTCACCTTATATGATTTTAAATTTTAAATAATTTTTATACAAACTTAATTTCATATTTGGTAGGTTTATCTGAGGATAATTCTCTGAAAAGCCTCCTTAAAGTGAGTGCACTGGAAATTGAGTCATTAAGAGTAAATTGTGATGGGGAGCGATGTGACTCAAGTGTTTGAGCACCTTCTTCCTATGTACAAGGTACTGGGTTCAATCCCCAGTACCTCCTAAAAAAAAAAAGTAAATTTTGAAAAATTAAACTAAAACATTAACATTAGGAAAATAAGCTAGTTTTAGCTCATTTAAGAAAATGTGCGTTATAATTGAAACTTTTCTAATTAGTAGAAGAATAGTACAAATTGAGTGCTTATTTTAAAATTGGCATAATTTGTCTCTATGATAGCACGTTAGATCTTTTTGCTGTGTATTATACTTTTATAGTATAAAAGTATAGCTATAGTTTATAGTATAGCTCATCATTTTTACAAAAAATATTAAGGTGCATCAGTAATTTTTCTAAGGGCCTGTCTTAATCCTTTGATCATTTTTAAGAAATTAATCTATCATCTTTCTTGATTTTCTCATTCATCAGTGGTTTTGCGTGTGATCCCAGCAGTTCTCCGTCATCCCTTTCATTGATTTCATGAAATCTTTTGCATGATTTCAAGTCTCACTTTATAATTAAAGTTATATTTGTTGAGAAACCAGTGGCTGTGGTAGAATGGGCATAAATGTAGATATTTGTATTAAACAGAAATAATGTTTGAGTTGGGACAGATTTTGTAAATGGTCACTTCAGTAATCAACATTTTGATTTGATGATGGCTTTTGTTTCCTTATGTATTATTTTTTAAGTGTGTAGTAACTGGTATGAATTAAGATTTTTGAACACTTAATAAATCACTTTAATGTCTTTTAATTATTTTTATCGTTATGTATAGTCTTCACTTCATAAAAATCTTAATCTTACCTTAGAAGCCAGATAGATTATTAAATGACAAAGATGATGATGCCACCTACAACAAAGATAATGCCTACCACTGTGAAGCTCCTACTCTGTGCTAACTACTGTACTAGTCTACATAGTAGTCCTTCCCACAACCTAGGGAGGTAGTTGTTAAGTATCCTGACTTTATGGATAAGGAAATAAAGGAGAGCTTATTAGAAGTTAAAAAGCCATTGTAATTCCCAAGTTTGTGCTCTTTGCTGTCTGTCATTCTTCAGTGTAAAGAAACATTCCCTTCAGAGTTTTCACTTATAAATTAAAATATATCTTTTTGGTACATTTAATATATTACATTTAATTTAATTCCTAAATATTTGATTAGCCTACCGTTGTAGGAATACATTCCTAGGTTTATATATATTGGGTATTAAGAATCTTATAAGATTCTTATCTGCTTGTTATTGAGAGGTGTTCCACAAATATACACCCCTGTTTCAGCAGATTCAAGAATCAAAATGGAATGTAAGATGTAGAATTGCCAGATTGGATTTTCAAAACAAACCTTATGAACCATTAAAAGCAAACAATTCCTTTTAGGAATGAGGACTGTGAATGTAGTAATTAAAAAAAAATTTTTTTTTGGCTACATAGTCAAACAGCATATTTTCAAAGAGAATGATGCACTGTTTCTCAATGTCTGCAACATGGAAACCTGTAATTGCCATTGAATTGCAGTTATTTTACAGTGTGAATTTTTATATAACCCATTACTGTGCAATATCAGGATGCAGCTTTGGTCTATGAATGAGTTGAATGGAATATAGATATTTTACAATCTTCTATAATTGCAGAATCTAAATTCCAAAAACTATTCTCAGTTCAGCCTATGACGAATTTTTAATTGTTTGAAAGTTTTATTTCTCATTCAAAGAGCAACTTTGATCATGGCCTTTGGTCAGAGATCCTGTTTGTGTTGTTAAAAACAACAACAACAACAACAACAACAGCAAAACCTCTTCAGCATCAAATGGTATATGAGGAAGGGGTCCAGAATTAGCCCTTTGGTGAGAGCAAAGAGCTTTGTGGTCCCAGGAAAAACGGCCTTCTTTGAAAAATGACTTATCAGATCAGTAAAACTTCAGAAATTATTGCTTTATTGTCTTGTTTTTTTTACTGTTGTCCTCTAGAATGTATGATTAAATAACGATGCATTTCTTAGGTTTAGTCATAAGGTGTCTCTGAGATGTGTTTCAGGCTTAGATCTTCTGGGTTTTATATTCTTTCCTAAGAAAAATGATGGGGTTACACTCTTTAAAGCTGCCTGTTTCTTGCAAGTTATTTCACATACATATCATCATACTTTTGGTATAGCATGTCCTCCAGGGACTTGCTCTGTTGTTATTTCTTGCTCAGCATGTCTCAAAACCGAACCTGCTGAGGCATTAAGCATACTCTTTAGATATGCTCTTAGGAATATGAGAATTGCTGTATCGAAGTTAGCTATCCTGCCATCATGTCTGGTTTTCTGCCTTGAACACATTTCTATCTTGCATTAGAGTCAGGCATTAAAGCCCTATGAGTTTCTTACTTGACCAATACTGTATAGAAGGGAGAAATTTCATTTTTATTGCATCCAATGATCTCTTTATACCCTGGAGCATGAGAGCTGGTGTTTTGTAATTCTAGCCTAGTAAGCGTAATTGCAGCTATATTCGTATTTATATAGGTCCCTCATCCTTAAACCAAGCTTCTACAGAGGGAACATGGGTTAATTTTATGTCATTGTAAACAATAATCCTCTCAAATCTCTTTGGTATTTTGAATCTGTCGCCTTTTTACGTGCTGATATCGCCATGTGGGAAATGGAATATGTCCACTCTTCCCAATGTTAATCACTGTTTTCGAGCTATATCAGCTCAGTCACCAGAACATATTTTTTGCAGTATTCCATGTTTTGTTTCCTCATCTTTTTACCAAAAACATGTTTTTTAAAAAATTTCATTGTTTTTTTTTTGCTCCAGTGACCCTGCTTCTTAAAAAAATCTTTCTCTTGTACACATTCTGTGTAAAACTTTTTGTCTGTTCTCAGGTCTTAATTACTTTTCCATCATAGATTTACTTTTCTGTCTTTGTCTCTAGTTTGTCCCAGTTTAGAACTATTCTTGTGGCACTGTTCAAAGTGAGTTCAGTAGGCACATTTCTCTGCCACCTAGCAATTTAGAGTCAAAACATAAAACATTGAAATAGATTAACTATAGATAATATAGTTTGGGTAATTTTTTTAAAAAAGCATTAGCCAGTTACATTCAAAACAATGTGAACACCATTATAATAATGGGAATGTAAAAACAGTCTTGGCCCTTTCTATATAAAGTATTCAAAGAAATATAGAATCCAATTCATGATATAGTTAAAAGCTTGCTAAATGAATTTTACTGTATTTTCATAGGAAGGATTTGAAAGGAAGAATGGATAAATGTGTTCTATGAAATAGTGAAAAAACAGGAAACTGTGAGAATTGCATTTTAATATTTAAGGACCTGGGATGGAGATGGAGGAAATCATAAACTCTTCATCAGTGGAGGAGATGGAATTCTTTGAGTCATTTTGAATATAAAGAGAAAGCTGTGGTGAGTTCTGGAGATGGGGAAGAAAAGATGAGGAAGACAATCAGAAGATTTCTTAGTGGAGGATACCAGGAGGAAGATGAATTGGCAAAATGAAAGGTGAACTTGAGAGTAGCTTTCTTGTGAAAAGGAGGTAGTGACAGTGAAAGCAGAAAAGAAAAATGAGGCTGTTGCTTATAAAATTTTAAACAATTTAAAAAGATAGACTAGGGATATTAGTATGAGTGACTAGCATTTTTCATATATAATGGAATCCACAAAGAGTTGTGAACATATTTTTAATGGATTTTCTTTTTGAATTGTTGAACACTTACACCCTGCAGCATTATGGACAATTTTGCATTTTTCGGTCAATGTCACTGATTGGTTCTTTCTTTATATTTTCTCAGTTAAATATATTCTTGAGACAGCAAGTTTTCTGCCATGTTGTTGTTATTTAATTATTGATATCAGTGATGTTATTTTTCAATTAATAGGATATGAGGGAATAAGGCCAAAAAAGAGAAGAGAATTGTTCTAGAAATATATGGAAGAAGTTAAAGGCACAGGGGAGGGGAGGCAACAAGCCTGAAATTTTGAAACAGATATGGTAGTTTTCATGGAATTGAAGGTGAATTGAGAATATCTAGAGAACCAAAACCTCTGAAGAATAATAGAGATAGTTTGAGAGGCATAAGGGAACTAACTGTCTGGGATGCTGGAAATGTTCAGTACCTAGAGTGCTGTTTACATGGGTGTATTCCTATCTTAATTGTCATTGAACTATAAACTTAATATTTTTATATTTTTCTGTATATAAATTATATCCCCATTTTTTTAAATGCAGGGGGAAAAACCTCACTTATTCTAATGGGTGCTTCAGACTGAGACATTCTGTTTTTTTATTTTATTATGTCTAGTGGATATACACCTAATATCATCTTTGATGTTACTTTTAAACTGTTCTTTAAACTGATGCCCTAGGAAGAAAAACTAGCCAATAAATTTCATTTATAACTGCCAGGAGCTGAAATTTCCCAGTATGACCTCTGTTTCAGATTCCTGCTGTTGCTGCTGCACTATTAGTTGGAGTCAGCAGGGGGTTAACAGCACTCAATTTAACCCTGCTATTTGTACTCTGTTTTGAATTTTTGTCTTTTTCCTCATTTAACTTCCTTATGGGCATTCCCCATTTTAAAGATCCCATATGCACCATGGGGTGTGGACAGTGAAAGACTGTACTGCAGATAAGCACACAATAAAAGCACATTTAAAGTAACAGGAAGCTACAAGCCTTTTTTTTTTTTTTCTGGGAGGTAGAGTCTGCTCTGAAGATCATTGGAAAAAGGGAAAAATTGAGTAAGCATACTCATGCTGTTATTTTCTGTGAGAATTATAGAATTGTTTAAAATATAAGAACTATATAGGTATGGGTTAATTATAGGTTATATATCTAGGTATAAGAGCATCTCCGTGACTGCTCTGTTTTGCAGCTAGCCATGGACAGAGAGGCATCTCACCAGAAGCAACCTCCTCCCCCCTTCCCAATTAATATTGTAGAATCTGTTGTGACCTTATTGACCATCACTCATTAATATCCTCCCCCATCTCTGACCTCCTTCTCCCTTGCTTTTTGGCCCCTTTACCAGGTCAATGCTGAGCCCTTCCTGTTCAAAACAGTCTTCAGCCACAGAAGAGGCAGGAATGCCTAAACCTCTTCTCCCCTCCCCCATCTCCTATAGAAACTATCTCCCCTGAACAGTTCTCCTTGGAATCCTAGTCAACTTAAAGACACATTGCCCTTATGAGTGGTCTTTATCTTTTTCTGAGTGAGTACTAAGTAAAACACCAGATTGATGGAAATGGAAAGGAAAGAGGGCTGGCTCAAATTCTGAGGATCCTATAAGTACACAAATAATGAAACATTCTTCTGTGGGATTTAAACTTGAAGGAGATTCCAACCTCCCACTTCCTCAGCCTCCAGTCGCCTGCATTTCCAACCATTGCTTTGTACAACTCCAGCACACCCTTCCCCTAGTCTGGAGCCCAAGGTCCCCGAGTTTCATCTGCAAGTATTAGGTGCTGGAAATACCAAAAGTGGGGGAAAGAAGGCGCAAAGGGCCAACCACCTTCAGTGGCTGGAAGTTGAGGAAAAGTCCAGGTCTCACTCTACGTAGCATGGAGAATTGCTTCCTGTTTTCTTCAGTGAGAATTTTGTAAGCATTCTAAGGAGATGTTGCTTTGGTGATTAGGGAGTATAGTAATTTAGGTATAATCCTATGTGTTTTAATAGTCTGTTATTATATTAGGGTAACATTATCCTGGTTTACACCTGTTGTCCTAGAATAGTTATTATTAATAATAGCATTTCATTCCCCTAAAGTTTCAACAATAAATTACATGGTCATTCTAATCATAACAAAAATGACTTTTTAGGAGAGATGGGGATTGTGTAACAGCAGCCCGGAATATATACTTATGGAATTAACTTATTTCAAAGTTAATCTGGCAATGATGTTGAAAAATATCCTAAGTGCAGATGTTCTTTAAATTCTATATACCAAAACGAAACAAAACAAAACAAAAAACTATTTGTCCTTTCTGTTATATAATTCCTGCATGATGCCTATAGCACCATCTATACAATTGATGTGGAATAACCACCTAATATTTATAACATTGTCAATGTAATGCATTAAATCTTTATAACAGTACATCAACATCTCAATAAAGAATTTCAGTTTTAATAATAAAATTAAATGTTTAAAATTTTCTTTTTCCCAGTTCTTTACAATTAAAATTAAGCAATCGTGGGCCTTCATTGAACATCATTTTATTTAGGTTAACTGTACAAAACAAATAATGATTAAAAACAGGTATTGATTTTAGAAGACAAATCTTCTTCCCTTCCTCCCTCCCTTAAAGACAGATTACTTCATATAAACTGTTCTTCACATTTAAATGTATAGGTATGAAGTTGAATAAGTAAAACATGTTTTTGTAAGAAAATTTATTTTCTGAGTTTATACTAATCAGCCGTTCTAATGTGCTGTGAAGTCTTAACAAGAGATACTGACTCCGATTATTAAAGTTAATGACTCCAGTTGCTTTATCTTGCTTTAGTTTAGGACATTGAACATACAGAACCTGTAATTTCATTATCACCTATTCATATTGGCTGTATGTTCACGTCTCTCCTTTTAGGATGAAGCTTTAGTGATGACTCACTTAAAAACCATTATCTTCCTACTCAACATACCAGGTTGCTAGCTATACCCACAGTATACAGATCTTCCTGGACTTTCAAGATGGTACTTGCTGCCTCTTACCTTTAGGGATTGCTAAATTAAGGGTAATTACTAATTTTGTCCACTTACCATTCTAATTGTTAAAAATTTCCAGATTACATAAAGGTTATAACTTCTTCCCTTAACATATTTAAATATCTTAAAAACCATTAAATGGAGAGTTAATGGTATTCTACAAAAATAAGGCAAAATAAAAAGATTTCTAGACTCGTATTCCTATTTGGAAATTTAAGGTGTAACAAAAGGGAATGTAGTGCAACAAGAGGGTTAGCTTATAAAATTCCATTGATGCACACTGGAGACGTACAGTTGACTTATAGGAAATTATTCGAAACTTTGTCCCGGTACTCTCCTGATATATAACATTCTACTGAAATCTGATTTTATCAATTCACCCATGGGAATTGAACTCTGGGAAATTAATTTTTGCTAACTTAACTCGCAAGAGATTGATTTATAAACCAGTAAATCACTTTTTAATTTATAATGGGAATACCACTGTATCCAAGAACCAGAAAAATTAATGTTTTTGAGTTCCCACTATTCTCAGTGCAGTGTTGCAGTGAATACAAAGATGAGAAACAGTTCTTCCCCACCCCCAGTGCTTTCATAATCTGGTGAGATATAGACACCAGATTACAGAAATCAAACTACGATAAAGGACTCCCCATCCTGCTAGATAGACTCTTGTAGTTCGGAAACTAAATTACAAGATGGATTTTTAATGGATGTATTTTTTTGTGTACTTCCCAAAAACTTTTTTTGTGGTAAACATATACAACACTAAATTTACACACAAACACACACCCCTCTCCCCCCCCTTTTTAAGGTGCCGGGGCCAGAGATTGAGCTCAGGACTTCATGTAGGAAGCTGGTGCTCAGTCACTGAGCCACATCGTTTCCCCTAAGTTGGTTTCCTCCTTTGCTTGTTTTTATGTCTTTTTTTTTTTTTTTTTTTTTAAAGGCACAGGGGATCGAACCCAGGGCCTCCCATGTGGGAAGCAGGCACTTAACTGCTTGAGCCACATCCGCTCCCCTAAATTTACCATTTTAACCACTATCATGTGTACAATTCAGAAAGAACGATTACAGTCACCATCCTTTACCAAAACGTTTTTAACATCTCAAATGAGAGCTCCGTACCTATCAAGCAATTACTCCCCATTCCCACCCCACTACAATTCCCCTCTCCAGCCCCTGTAATCCATTCTTTGGGTCTAGGTATTTGCCTATTCTAAATATTTCATATAAGTGGAATCATACAATATTTGTCCTTTTGTGTCTGCTTATTTCACTTGGCATAATGTTTTCAAGGTTCATCCATGCTGTAGCATGCATCAGTACTCCATTCCTTTTTATGGTAGAATAATATTCCATTTCATGGATATAATACATTTTGTTTATCCGTTTATCCATTGATGGACAGTTGGTTTGTTTTCACCTTTTAGCTATTGTGAATAATGCTTCTGTGAAAATTGGTATACAAATATATAATTGGGTCCCTATTCAGTTCTTTGGGGTGTGCTCCTAGAAGTGGAATTGCCAGGTTTTATATTCTTTTTAAATTTCTTTCAAAAGCAGTGGATATGTTTTAAGGGATATTTCTCTGAAGACATTACTGGCTATTTAATTGTCTTTCCCTTTTCTCTGCATATTTCGGTTCTAAAAAATCAGGACCAAGAAGTGGAGTTAAATACCAAAAAATACAGTAATACTGGCATTTATAATTACTCAAATGATTAGCTTTACTAGAGATATTTATTTCTTTATGCCACTTTGAACCACTGTATAGTGTCCTTTCCTTTCAGTCTGAAGAACTCTCTTTACTATTGCTAAATTTCCTACAAGTGCTCAAATGCAAATGCATAAAAAGTAATGATAAACCTATAGTTTTGGACACTGGATGTTCAAAGATATAATTTGAAACAAGTACAAAAATAGATACGGAGAGAGAGTATAGGAACAGTGTATATGTATGCTATTGAAGTCAAGTTGGTATCAAATTAAATAAGATTGTTATATATTTATGATGTTAAATTTTAACCCCATGGTATCCACAAGGAAAAAAAATATATATATATCATTTTAGAAATATGAAGGCACTCAATATGGTAAAATACAAAAAATCAAATAAACATGAAAGTAGACATTCACAGCAGAATTTAAGGACAAAAAAGGTATAAGACTTAAAAACACTAAATAGCAAAATAGCACACGAAAGAGCTGCATTATCAGTAGTTATTGTAAATGTAAATGATTTAAACTCTCCAGGCAAAAGGAAGAGATTGGCAGAATGTATAAAAAAGAATGACCCAATGATATGTTGTCTACATAAGACTCATCTTAAATTAAAATACCTAAGTAAATTGAAAGTAAAAGGATGGAAAAAATATGCAATGCAAGTAGTAACCAAAAGAAAGCTGGGTTAGCAATACTGATATCAGATAAAATAGACTTTAAGTCAGATACAATTACGAGGGACAAAGACAGTTACTATATACTGATAATGAAAGAGTCAATTCAACAAGACAGTGTAACAATTATAAATATTTATGTACTTAACAGTAGAGCCCCAAATATATGAAGCAAATATTGACAGATTTGAAGGGAGAGAGTGACAGTTCTACATTAATAATAGGAGACTTTAATACACCACTATCAATAATAGATAGAACATTTAGACAGATCAGTAAGAAAATAAAAGACTTGATAGCTACTCTAAACCAATTAGACCTATCAGACATATATAGAATACTTTGTCAGATAACAGCAGAACACACATTCTTCTCAAGTGCATCATTCTCCAGGATAAATCGTATCTTAGGTCACAAAACAAGCCTCAATAAATTAAAAACAATGAAATCATATACTATATCTTCTCAGACCACAATGCAGTGAAGCTAGAAATCAGTAACAGAGGGAGAAATAGAAAATTCACAAATAGGTGGAAATTAAACAGTGTACTCATAAACAGTCAGTGGGTTAAAAAAGGAAATCACAAGCGAAATTAGGAAATATCTTGAGGCAGTTGAAAGTAAAAACAAAAACAAAACCTATGAGATGCAGCAAAGGCAGTGCTGAGATGGAAATTTATGCCTCTAAATGCTTGCCATAAAAAAGAAGCAAAACTTCAGATCATAGACCTAACCTCAAAACTGGAAGAAATAGAAAAAGAAGAACAAACAAAACCCAAAGTGAGCATAAGGAAGGAAATAGCAAAGATCAGAGCACAGATAAATGAAATAGAGATTAGAAACATAATAGAATCATCAAAACCAAAAGTTGGTTCTTTGAAAAGATAAAATTTACAAATGTTTATTTATCTAGACTGATGAAAAAACATACGGACACAAATGACTAAAATCAAATGAAAAGGGGAACATTCCTATGGACCCGAGAGAAATTAAGTGGGCTATAAGAGGATACTATAAATAACTGCATACCAACAAATTAGATAACCTAAATGAAATGAACAATTTCCCAGAAACACACAACCTACCCACACTGACTCAAGAAGAAATAGAAGATCTTTACAAATCAATAACTCATAAAGAGATTGAATCAATAATTAAAAACCTACCTACCAGCAAAGAAAAATCCAATACAACATGGCTTCATAAGGAGAATTTTACCAACATTCCAAGAAATAACACCAGTCCTGCTCAAACTCTTCAAAAAAACTGAAGAGGCGGGAACACTTCCTAATTCATTATGCAAGGCCAATATCACCCTCCTACCAAAGCCAGATGAAGATATCACAAGAAAAGAAAATTACAGACCAAATGTCTCTTATGAATATAGGTGCAAACTTTCAACAAAATACTAGTAAACTGAATCCAACACCACATTAAAAGAATTCTACACCACGAACAAGTGAGATTTATCCCATGTATACAAGAGTGGTTCAACATAAGAAAATCAATTAATGTAATACACCACATTAAAAGAATGAAAGAAAAAAACCACATGGTCATCTCAGTTGACACAGAAAAGGGATTTAACAAAACACAGCATCCCTTCTTGATAAAATCACTTTTAGAAACCTAGGAATAGAAAGAAACTTACTTAACATGATAGAGTACATATATCAAAAGCCCATAGCTAACATCATACTCAGTGGTGAAAGAAAGCCTTTCCTAAGATCAGGAACAAGAGAAGGATGCCCACTGTTACCACTGTTATTCAACATTATACTCGCATTTCCTGCCAAAGCAATTAGGCAAGAAAAAGAAAAGGCATATGGATTGGAAAGGAAGAAGTAAAGCTTTTACTATTTGCAAATGACATGTCCTATATATAGAAAATCCTGGAAAAATCCACAACAGAGGTCCTAGAGCTAATAAATTTAGCAAAGTGGCAGGGTACAAGGTCAATACCTAAAAATCAGAAGTGTTTCCATGCACTAGTAATAAACAATTGGAAGAAGAAAAAATTTTAAAAATGCCATTTATAATAGCATCTAAAAGCATCAAGTATCTAGGAATAAATTTAACCAAGGATGTAAAGGATTTGTACAATGAAAACTAAAAAACATTGCTAAAAGAAATCAGTCGAAGAAGACGTAAATAAATGGGACATTCCATGTAATGGATTGGAAAATTAAATTTTGGTAAGATCTCAATCCTACCTAAAGCAATATGCAGATTCAACACAATACCAATGAAAATTCAACAGCCTTCTTTCCAGAAATGGAAAACCAATCATCTGACTTAATGTGGAAGGGTATGGGTCCCCAAATAGCCAAAGTCATCTTGAAGTTGGAGGACTCACACTTCCTTATCTTAAATATATTACAAAGCATAGTACTCGAAACAGTATAGTACTGGTACAGGGACAGAGATATAGACTAATAGAATTAAATTGAGACCCCAGAAATCAACCCTCACATTTATGGCCTACTGATTTTTGATGAGGAGCAAGGACCACTCAATTGCAAAAGAACAGTGTCTTCAACATATGGTGCTGGGAAAACTGGATCTCCTTTTGCAAAAGAATGAAGGTGGGCAGATCCCTACTTCACACCATATACAAAATCAACTCAGTTTAGTTCAAAGACCTAAATATAAGAGCCGGAACTATAAAATTCCTAGAAGAAATCCTAGGGAAGCATTTTCAAGACCTTGTGTTAGGCAGTGGGCTTTTTAGACTTTACACCCAAAGCACAAGCAACAACAGCAAAATTAGATAAATAAGACCTCATCAAAATTAAAAAAAAAACTTTACTGCCTCAGAGGACTTTATCATGAAAATAAAATAACACCCTACACAAAGAGAGAACATATTTGGAGATTACACATCTGGTAAGGGTTTAATATCCAGAATATATAAAGAAATTGTTCAACACAACAATAAGGCAAGCAATCTATCTAAAAAATGGGCAAAGACTTGAATAGACATTTTTCCAAAGAAGATACACATATGGCCAATAAGCACATGAAAAGATGCTGAATATCATTAGCCATTAGGGAAATGCAAATCTAAAGCACAATTTGATACCCTTTCACAGCCACTAGAATGGCTACTATTTAAAAAAAAAAAATCACAAATTACAAGTGCTGGATAGATTGTGGAGAAATAAGAACATACATTCATTGTTAGTGGGAATGTAAAATGGTACAGCCACTGTGGAAGACAGTTTGGCAGTTCCTCAGAAAGTTAAGTGTAGAATTACCATATGACCCAGCAATCCCACTTCTAGGTATATACCCCAAATAAGTGAAAGCAGGGACTTGAACAGATATTGGCACATCAGTCTTCAAAGTGGCATTATTCACAATTGCCAAAAGATGGAAGCAACCCAAGTGTTCATCAACTGATAAGTGGAAAAAACCAAAATGTTGTATTTACATACACAATGTAATATTCAGCCATAAAAAGAAATGGAGTTCTGATACATGCGATAACATAGATGTCTCTTGAAGTGACATCACATTGAGTGAACTAAGCCAGATGCAAAAGGACAAATATTGTATAATCTTACTGATAGGAAATAATTAGAATAAGCAAACTCAGAGTCAGAATGTAGAATTCAGTTTACCAGGAGATGGTGTGGAGGTAAGGCCTAAAATGTACAGGAAGAAAAAAAAGGACCAAACGTATGTAATTAGGGTACCTTTTCTCTTAAATATGCTGTAGACCTTCTGGCAAATAATAAAATGTTTAACATGCCCTGTTCCATGAAAATTCACTCTCACTGTGGTTATTACATCAACCACGTTTTTAGATTATATATGGGTTTTGTACAACAATGTTTAGCAATACAGATTTCCACCATTAGGAGACCAATGTTTGAAGAATTCGCAAAAACCTTGATTTGAAAGCAAATCTAGGAGTTTCATTTAGAATGGTTAGTTTTCCCCATGAAGTAGATCAGCCAGTGGTCTGTTCATCTATAAGATCATGGCTATTATGCAGAGTATTAAGGGAATCTGGTGATCAGTGGTTTTTAGGATCTGTCCTTGAAAGTGTGGAGAGCTTTGCTCCTGGAATCTAATATGGGTTGATATGAATTTTACCTGTTCCACTCACTGGCTGGGTGACCTCCAGCAAGTTACTGCAACTTTCTATGCCTCAGTTCCTTATCTCCCATATGGTTTGAGACAGATTTAATAATATAAAGTGTTTGGTTTTTTAAAAAAGATTTATTTATTTATCCCCCACCCTCATCCCCCATTGTTTTGTGCTCGCTGTCTGCTCTCTCTCTGCATTTCTCTGTGTCTGCTTGTCTTCTCTCCAGTCGGCACCAGGAACCGATCCTGGGTCCTTCTGGAGTGGAGAGAGGCTGCTCAATCTCTTGTGCCACCTCAGCTCCCTGATTTGCTGTGTCTCTCATTGTTCCTCTCCCGTGTCTCTTTTTGTTGCATCATCTTGCTGTGCCAGCTCTCCGCAGGTCCAGCGCTCCTGCACGGGCTAGCACTCCAGGCAGGTCAGCTCTCTGCTCAAGCCAGCTTGCCCTTCACCAGGAGGCCCCGGGAATCAAACCCTGGACCTCCTATATAGTAGACAGGAGCCCAATCACTTGAGCCACATCTGCTTCCCTAATATAAAGTGTTTACCATAGTATTTGGTGTATGAGCTATAAGAGTTTAATAATTATGACTTGTTTTTTATCTTAATGTTATTTTAAATTTAAGCTTTTATATACATCTCTTATATGTGCATGTGCGTTGACAAATGAAAACCTCTGGTTTATTTGATTTTTCTTTCTAGGAACCATTACTTATGAGTGTGCTCATGAGGACACACACAATCACCACCTCTACTAATACCTATTTTTGATGTCTTAAGTGAATTATTCCTCCTACAAAATTTTCCTAATCTGCTTTATTGTGAGGTATTATGACTGTAGCTGAGAGATATAACAAGCAGAACAGGAAACCGGGCAAATGTCTTAAAACAGGAATACAAAGTGAGCTCTGATACAGGCTGTTTATATATGTAACCAAAAAAAGAAAATGTAGTCAGTAAGCAGAATATATTCAAGGCTAACCTCAAATAAGGAGTAAAACAAATACCACAGTTTACTCTGAAATTACTCACATCTTACTTTTGTTAGTGTACACAGGAATCTTATTGTAAAATACTTAAAAAAATTTTTTTTTAATGCTGTGTGTGCTCTAAGTCAATAATTCTATG